>LOEQ01011937.1:34771-45102 GCA_001685075.1 Bramus lutescens
AGCTCAGTTCAGTGCTCCAATATGGGTCTCTGTCTCTATCTCCATCCATCGCCTTACCATCCATGTTCCTTACCAAGACAGCATTTCATATAGACAGTAGGACTGATTCAGATATAAAAGACTTATAAAGGAGACATAGTGTGTTCAAAAATGTACTGGATTGGGAGAGAGGAAAAAGAGCATAGACAGTTATAAACAAAAGTAAAGTTATTAAAAGACAGTAAAAGTTATATAAAGGAGTACAGACAGTTAGATTAAAAGAGAAAACATAAATAAACCACGTAAACATGGAAATACACAGAGAGTCTGGATTATGTATATTATTGTGTTTTCTTTGAATTTTTTGACTTTAGAGAAACATTTGATTTTGGGGGTTGCTAAGTTAAACCAACATAAAGGTATCTTGACTTCAAAATTGAGTCTAAGAATATGCTGGCTCCACCTCTTCTGGGACAGAGGTTCTGCTTTTGTTTCGACAGGAAATAAGAATCTGTGAATTCTATCTAGGCTAATGTGGTTTGATATGCAAGAAACCCTGAAAGGTCTCTGTGAACCCTAAGAATACTTGTCTGATAATCAGTAGTTACTACCATCAAAAACTAAGCCCAAATTTCCAAAATTATTACTTATAAATGTTTGTTTTTCATTTAAAGGGGGATATGATAAAGAAATACATATTTTACATTGGTCTAGATTTTGGTTTATTGATACAAATTTAAAGTCAATTTTGTTATATGTGTATTTCTACTCTTGTTTGAGGTATTAATGTTTAGGTAACTTATTTAAAATATAATATAGAATTAAAAATTGCAGATTAGAAGAGAGTCATTTATAATAGTCAAGCTTGTAGTCATGTTAGATTTTCTAGATATCTAGATATATATTTAATATGCATATGTATTCTTCAAATCTTTCACTGACCTATAGAACATGGCATTTCAAGTGTTTAAAGAACTTAGACTTTTCTTGACAGTGAGACATGTCTGCTTCTTGGCAGCACCAATTACTTCATAGAAGATGATGGTCACTGAAAAAACTTATTATACTATTTTCCTTCAATGTGACAAGGCTATCCATTTGAGCAAGAAATTCCTCTTGCCTGGACTGTTTTATAGTATGCTGTATGAACTGGCCATGGAGGAACCAATGAAAAGTAACTGCTGAAATTTCCCAAGCACAGGATGGTTCTTTAGGGTTCCTTATTCATTAAATAGTCTGCCAGACATTCTATAGGACACAGAAGAAAGCAACTGATGAACTTTGCCATTGCAAGACAGAACAGATCTTCAAATTTCCTGCTTCATGGAAAAGTCTGCCAGATAATATAGACCTGTTGGCTGAAGATGGATGCCCCAACATTACAGAGGATCTTTGGGTGACTGTCTAGGCAGCATGATGTCTCTGTAAATTTTTGAACTTTGAAAGTTGCTTACAATGCACTTTCTGTTTATTTAGGTAATATTTTATCCTTCTGGGGTCTTTGAAGAGTTGAAGACAGATAGTTATAGTTATAGTTTTCCTTAGTTATGATAAAATATTAATTATACAAGAAACTTTAGACTCACAAAAACAAAGTAGGTGATAGTATATTTTCATTAATTTTGCCAGAAACAAATAGACTAAATATTGTAACTATAATTCTTGCCCTATATCTATTTTGTCATATATAGTTTTACTGCGTTAGTGTTAAAACCTTCCTTTCTAATTAGACAGAAAAGGGGGAATGATGTGGAATTTCATTCTGTATGCTGTGAATATGTTTTATTACTATTGGTTAATGAGTAAAACTGCTTCAGTCAATGGCTTAGCAGAGCAAAGTCAAGTGGGAAATCAGAACAGAGATATATAGAGACAGTAGGTGGAGTCAAGGAGATGCCATGTAGCTGTTAAAGAAGAAACACGCCAGAACAGAACCTTACCTTTTAAGCCACAGCTTTGTGGTAACATGCAGATAATATAGAAGTATGTTAATTCAAGATATAAGAGCTAGATAGAAATATTTCTGAGTCATTGGCCAAACAGTGTTATAATGAATGCAGTTTCTGTGTGATTATTTGTTTTTTTTTTTGTTTTTTGTTTTTTGCAGTCAGGAAACAAATGAGCATTCTCTGCCTACAAAGATGTATTTAAATGATGTGTGACATAGAAACTATGAAGTTAATAGGCTACTTATAGGGGAGCAATTTTGGTCAGTAGGAACATTGAGAACCTTATTAAAAATTTAACACAACATATTATGAAGCAATATACTAGTTGTGTTGAATAAATTCATCAAAATGATTTTTTGCTCAACAAAAATCACTTTTGACAAAATTGACATGTTTTTCATGAGACCCAAATAGTTATAGAATAGAATCACTATTATTTTTAGCTGAAGAACAACTGAATGGTTTCAGCATGTTTAGATTGTACCGTTGATTCCTTGTCCCAATGGCAAAATAAGCTAACTATAAATTCTATGACTCAAAGCTAAAATATAAATTTTAAACTCTGAGAAATTTTTCTAGTATGTCTGACATAAAATGAGGATTTACCTCAGATTTTCTATATCCTATTTTTCTCTGTTTCTTCAATACAGGGTTTCTCTGTGGAGCTCTGGCTGTCATGGAACTTGCTCTGTAGACCTGGCTACAACATAGAAGCAACCTGCTTCTGACTCCTGAGTGCTAATATTGAAGGGTGTACCACCACTGCCCAGAAGATTTTCTGAGTCTCATACATATTATATTTTTAATTATATATATGATTATGTGTGTGTTTATAAGTGTAAATTATTAGTTAGTAAAGTGCAGCTTATTGATATGGGATGCTCTTCTGTAGGCTGTGAATATGTTTTATTAACATTGTTCAATAAGAAGCTGATTTGGCCAATAACCAGATAGAATAGAGTAAAACAGGAAATCTAAGCAAAGATGAAGGGAAAAAGAAAGCGGAGTCTGGGAGATGCCAGTAGTCAGCCGAGAAGCAAGATGTGAGGTAACAAGCCATGACCCTGTGGTAAAATATAAATAGAAATAGGTCAATTTAATGGCAAGAGTTAGTTAATAATAAACCTGAGATAATAGACCAAACCATTTTAATTAATTAATTAATTAATTAATATTAAGCCTCTGAGTGGTTATTTTAAAAGCAGCTGCAGAACAAGACAGGATAAGAAACCTCCAGTTATAGTTTATGGTTTCTGCAATTTCAATTTACCCTTGAGTTACAATGTTGATTTCCAAAGTATGTCATTTACTTTTATCAATTATTTTTCAGACTTATATGTTTTGATATATTGTTTGTCTTAAAACAAATGAAGCTTGCCTGAGGTTCATTGTGTGTAGTGAGCCAATAGGTAGCCATAGAGGCCAGGCAGTGGTGGCACACACATTTAATCCCAACACTTGGGAGGCAGAGGCAGACAGATCTCTGTTAGTTCAAGGTCAGCCTGGGCTACATGAAATTGGTCCATTCTAAAAGAGAAACATCCGGGCAATGGTAGCTCATACCTTTATTTCCAGCACTAGGGAAGTGGAGACAGGAAGGGATATGCCTGTATCAGGTGGGAGGAAACAGGAGCTCAGCATATTCAGTCTGAGGATTCGCGGAGAACAAAACCCCTTGGTTTTGAGGATTCTGTAGCGGTAAGAACTAGTAACTGGCTGCTCTGCTTCTCTGATCTTTCAGTTTTCACCCCCTAAGATCTGACTCTGGATTTTTATTATTAAAACCAATAGAATTTGCACTATGTCTATACATTTACTGCTAGAGATTTCTGAATGTTTTTGAGCCCTGATATTTATGACAGGATCTTCAAAACAACTTATTAAAGAAGGTGAATTTTGTCCTCATGATTCTTGCTCTCAGGGCAGGCGTCTGATTGACAACCCAAAGGGTAGTTGCCAGGTGATGATCAGGCTGTCTTCACAAAACAGCCTAAAAGTCTCTCTTTTTGCCAGGAGTGGACTTTTAGAGTGAGTAGCCCCTAATGCTTCTGGCTCCAGAAAACTGTTCAAAGTGTACTCTGTGTCTGAGGTTGGGTCATCCCAGAAGGAAACCCTGAGCCAAGGATTTTAATGGAAGTGATTTATTAAGGCAGTGATCCCAGGAGGAAAACATAATGGAATACAAAATTGGGAGGAAGATGAGTTGACAAATGCAGCAATTTCAAGTGAAAACCCAGCATCAGCCAGAATCTATGAAAAACTATGGAAGAGAAATTCCAGATCAGTTTGTGACATCTTAATGCAAAAGATCTTGCTCTTTACCTCTTTACCAATCTTTTTTAATAGACATGTATTTCGTATTTTCTCTACGTGAATTCTCAAGTATTTTGGCAAATCTTTGTGTCACCCATGTGATTTTTTGCCTTGATGTTCTCCTGAAGATCATTCATTTTCCTTTGTAAGCATCAAGTAGGGAATTAGAAAAGAATTCATGAGTTCTAATATTCAACAAATGCTAGAAATTATCACTATTAGCATAAGCATAAATAATTACAAAGACAGATGACTTGTAATGACAAAATTGGTTGACAACAATAGTGAGATGCTTGTGTTTTTTATAGGTATTCTAGACAGTATGCTTTCTATAGTTGTGTAATATAGCAGACAAAAGATGTTAGCTTCAAAGTCATGAGTCATAATAGAGTAGGCAGAATTATAAAATGGCACACTAGATCTGTCTCCCAGTATCATTTCCTGATAGTCATGCTTCATACAAGGTAATAATAAATAAAATTCAAGATTAAAAAGGTCTTGGCAGGAAAATTTTAGAGGTAAACTAATATGTTCAGATTGATTTATTTCAGAACTTTTTGCTAAGCTCTTAGTATGGCTGTATGTTAATTTCTGCCTCAGAAAACCCCAAGTAATAAACCTAAGCCAAGTTCACCTGAAAGAGTAACCTATGGTTATGTGAGTTCTTAAAAGACTGTGATAATGCTGCTGTTTGTGAGTTGCTATGCAGCATTGGAACTACTTCAGAAATGATGGAGCATTTCTTCAAACAAAACCACTGTAACACATAATCTTAAACTCTTGGATTCAGTCTACAAAACCTTTCTGAAGCCAGCATATCAAGGTATTTAAAGCAAACTCGTGGGAAAATTAGTTCAATGCCCTCTTTGTCTTCTGTTGGTTATAAAATTATAGATGGTGGCCCCTTCACTACAATATCTCTTTGTCTCCACTGTGCATTTTTGCCTTCTCCTCTTTGTCCTCTTACTTTGTATCCTCTATCCTCTTCTTCCCTCCATAAACTTCTTTCTTTTTCTACTCTCTATCTTTCTCTCTCATACAGAAGCATTACCCCCATACACACATAAAATCTTATAACCATCTCTTATAAGTTTGCATGCCTTTGTACTCTTAGCCCATCTAAATGATTCAGGGCCATCTACCTATATTACGATCCTTATTCACATCTGTAAAGTCTGTAAGGAATCTCTTCTTTGGGGGAGGGGAGGACTTATAAAACGACATCCAAAAATTCCACATACTTGCGCATGAATAACCTTTGGAGCATGCCAGTTTTCTCCCTGCACTGTGAAGTCAGCCAAAATCATTTGAAATTTTGGTGCCCTTTTTCGGTGGGTTAGTATTATCAGAAGTGAAATCATAGGAAATAATAAAGTGCCTAAGAAAGTTGACACTCAAGGAATGATGTTGATTATTACTGTTAACAGAAGAATTAACCAATGGAGCCAAGGAGGTAAATACACACATATATAAATATTCAAGCTGAAAATGTAAGAATCTTTTAATACAATGATTTAAATTATTTTTTCTTTAATATACCCAAGAAATTAATAATTATATAATACTTGGTAATAGAAATTGTCCTATTAAGTATGTCTATTTCAGAAAATTGTGAAACATCTGTTTGCTTCTTACCATTATAACTCAGATGCATTTGACCTCAACTTTGGATGTTTTCTCATTCTGCTACATGCAATGAACTCTACTGTTCACCAGGACATGATTATACAAGTCAGGCACAGTATATGACTTAGCTACACAGCTCATACTAGAAGAACAAGGATTTGCAGGACATCTTGTTTCATGCACAAATAAATAGAGTAGTAATTTGGTTACTTTAATTTTACAAGATATCTATCAAAAATTGAAAACCAATATCACCAACAAACAAGAAAAAAAGATAAAGTATTAAAGACAATTGTCTGATTCATGGACAATTAAATGAAAATAATATATACTATCAAATGTTTTGTTGACAATATTCTCCATTGGTTTTCACAATTTGACATCCTTAGGAAAATCAGCATGTGAAAAAGTCACAATCATTTGTTTTATTTGTTCACTGTCTAAGGAAAGCCTCTTTGCTCCTGTATCTCACAGCAAGGCTGCATCAAACTCCCTGACATTCATAGAATGGCTGTGAACTCCTGCGAAGCCTGCAGCTTTTCAGAAATGTTCTGTAAGAACTTAGGGGTCCTTAATAATGAATGGCTTTGATTTTATTGTTTCCTTTGCTTTAAGTTCTTTTATTATCCAACCCTAGTAAATAAGGTGCTGCTACTTGTGTTGGCAGTGACCCTTGGGTCCACAAAACTTATATATAACACAGCATAAAAAGTGCATGGACTACAAGTCTGCTAAAAGTAGCCAACACATTAGAAAAGGACACAGAATGGCTCCAAGGAACTCCCTATTTCTTACTTTTTTCTTTTTGGAAATGCTTCTTCTAAAGTTAAGTCGGAGCAGGCAGTTTTGTGATATTAGGGACAGCTGTTTCTATTATCATTATTATAATAACATCAATGTATTTTTCATCAAGTCCCAATATAAGGTTTCTCCTCTCATAGACTATTAGCATATGAAAACTTGCAAAAATATAGTAAAATTAAAATAAATTTAAACTATTTGCTTTTATGATAAGGCTTGTCTTTTATGTGGAGGTCAACTGTCAACAGAATCAAATGCAAAATGACATATGAGCTGGGAATATGTTGGATTTTAAAATTTGAACTCTGACCCTTTGAGTCTGGTAGGATGGAAATACTTTATCTTTCTCATTTCACACTTTATAAAGCAGTTCAGAATAGCTGGATATGCAGTGTCATAAGTATTCTTTATATAATTGTGGGGCATGTGACTCCTTGGTATAACATTATAAAAGTCACACTGCTACATAAACAAGTAGATTGATGCAGTAGACTCCAAACCAAACGTTCTATTGGAGTGTGACTGCCACAACCATTTTCCAAGTGATAGAACAATTCATTACTAACTTTGTCATCAATAAGACAAAGTTATTATCTCCTTGTTTTTAATGAAAGAAAAGACCAAAGTCAATGTCTCATTGTCTTGCTCCTCCTTTCTAGATCAGGTCTACACAAAAATGTAATATACTAAAAATCATGTAAGATATGAAAATGGTGGTGGCATACACCTGTGATCCTAGCACTTGAGAGGTGGAGCAAGAAGAGTCAGGAACTTATAATCGCTCTCTCCTAGATAGTGAGTCAAAACGTAGCCTAGAATATGTGAGACCTTCTCTCTAGAAAGAAATGTAAGAGGAGAAAAAAGGCAGAGTAGTAATTTGGTGGTCTTGAAATACATGTGGATACCCTTTCAGTTTTAAGTGGCCTGTATAGTCTATTGATCCCTAATCCAATTTATAGTTTAGTGATCATTAGAGAGGAGATTGTTCTGGGTTACGACGAGAACTATAAAAGCTCCGGAACAGCTTCGCAGGTTTAGTGCCTCCTGTTTCCTTCCCGTTTGGAGCTTGCTTCACATGAACTGAGGCCAGGGAAGAGCTGTCTGGAAAGAATGATTAGAAATATCAAAATTTGTTTCATAAAACAATTCTTTTTGTCTCCTGTAAACTGAGTATTTTCTTTTAATAGAAAGGTAAAAACATTTTGAAATCCATTCATTTTCTATTTCATTTACTTGAACAAAGGGAACAATTTAATGCCATAGTTAAACGTTGCATTTTGTCAGTCAATATCATATAAAATTTCATTTTTGAATAAACCATAATTTTGCCACCCACACAAAGTGCAAAATAATACAAATGCTCGTATCATATCAAATCATATATCCAAAAGATGTGAAGCTCGTTGACTCAAACCAGAAGTTAAAACTTACTCTGTAGCAGAGAGTCTATGAGACTCAGTGACATACGCAGCACAGGCCAATTTCTAGAGCTTTCTGGATGGTTGAAAACTGCCCACATGTGTCTCAGAAAGAGCACTACCACTTCCATTCTGATCTGAGAATGATGTTTATTTCTGAGTTTGGAGAATTTTAAATTTAAAAAGAAGGCTTTAGACTTAGGCCACCTCACTATGCTTTCCTGTCCATTGGCTGTTAGATTTGGTGCCATGGTCATGTGGCACATTCCTTCTTTTTGTCATTTTTAAAACAATGGGGATAGACCTGCATGGAACTGGCCTAGACACTCTGAGTGTACGTGGCCTCTGTGTGGCTTGGGCCTCTTGTAGGACTCCTATGACTGGGAGCAGGGCCAGTCTCCTACTCTTTTACTGACTTTTGAGACTCTACTACTCATAGTGGGTCTCCTTTAAACATGGAGGGTGCTTAGTATTACTTCAACTTTATATACCATGTTTTCTTGATACTCAAACAGAGGAGTGGAGTGAGTGGTGAATGTGGAGATCAGAGACTGGGAGGAGACAAGGAAGGGGAAATTTCCATTGGAAGGCAAAACAAACAAACAAACAAACTGTAAAACAATGGTGCTCAAAACCATGTTCAGCGATTATGAACTTTTCCATTTGCTTTGCAAATCCTCAACTTCAGATTTGGGTACTGGCTACAGCAATGAATATTCAAAGGTAACAGGATAAGTTTCCAATTCTGATTGCATCCAGCACTAGAAGGTTGCACTGTCTAGAAAAGAAAATGGCTTCTCATTTACTTGGGCCAGCAGCAGGCTGGGTTGCCTCTGCGCAGTGGCTACACTGCGAGCTTCTTCTTAGGAGTATTTACTCAGCTCCTGCAGCCATCCATGCTGCTGCTAGCTCTCTTGTACTCTCACCATCTATATTGATTTGCTTTGATAAGTAAGAGTACTTGAGCTTTGTTCTGTTTAGAAACTCTCCTTTTGTACACACAATGATTGCTGAGTTTTCAATTAGAGCTGAACTTTTAAATGGTTGAGATCCAATTATAATCGACTTCAACATAAATCAATAGAGTTTCCTATATGGCAAAGATAGCAGCCCTGAAGTTCCATGCTGAATGACTGGTTAAGCCTCCATCATTATAATTCATGCCTGAATCAATAAATAGTATTACATTTCAGTTGTGACTGGGTTCATGTTCTGTCTGGAATTGAGGCAGTTGGAGCAGCTTATTGACAGACGGGTGTATGTTATTTTGTAAACCTGTGCATAGCAGGCCAGAGAAAAAAACACTTGAAATGAAAAAAAATGATAAACAACATGCTTAGGAATATTTATTTTAATCTGAAGAATATTTTTAGGGAATGTGAAGAAAGGCAGCTATTGCTTGGCATTAGGTACTTATATTACCTCCTATGGTGGACAAAGTGTAATTTATTTTAATACACAATGTCATGATTACAAAGCATTACAGTAAAATGGTCAGACTTCAGGGAAAGATAACCAGAAAAACCAGTTCTTAAGAGGGTGGCTGATTAGCTGTTTAGCTAAAGATAAATGTTTCCTCTTCCAAATATTCTGAAAAAAAAAGTAGACTAATAGCTAGAAGTGTAGTGATTTGCACATTATCCAAGCCATTGAGTTATTCCTGCCTGTCCTCATTCTGGTTCTTGATTTGCAGGCCAGCTATGCTCTGCAGCTGGAGCAAATTATATCAGCAGAAGTGCTGATGTGACCACAAGTTGACAAAAGGACATGATTTCTAGTAGCAAAAAAGCAACTAGATTTTATGAAATTGTATCTAATAATGTTGTTTAACTCATGGATCCTGCATCTGACGCCTGCTTTTTATCCAGTCCTTTCAGCGGCCCTTTGTTAACAGTCACTCAGAAGAGGAAATAAAATGTAGCCATTGAAATAAAAATTGCTCTACTCTTTTTAATAGCTCAGCTGCAGGCTCTATTGTTTTATTTAATGGATTGTATAACTGAAGTCTCCTCCTGATGATTCCCATTTGGCTTCTGAGTCCCAAATCTCTGTCAGAATCTTGAGGGTTCCAGAAGGTGTCCGGCATATTTCTTGTTCGGAATACAAGTAGGTAGTAAAAGCAATAATAGTCTTAAAAAGTAATTTCTAATATAGACTTCACAGTAATGTGTACAAAAAGTTAAGCTTTCTCAAAAAAAAGAAAGAAAGAAAGAAAGAAAGAAAAGAAAAGAAAAGAAAAGAAAAA
>LOEQ01011939.1:16424-27932 GCA_001685075.1 Bramus lutescens
GTTGCTGGGAATTGAACTCAGGACCTTTGGAAGAGCAGGCAATGTTCTTAACCTCTGAGCTATCTCTCCAGCCCCCCATGCATTAGATTTTTAAAATGCCTACTACTCTTTAGATTCCAAAGCAAAATAATTGATATAGGTAATTTGTTTAAGAAACAGTACAAATATATTAGGCAAGATAAACAATTCAATATCTCTTGTGCTTGTTCTTAGTGCTTAGGCACAGGTGTGCATGTGCATTGGAGACATGCGTTTTGAAGGGAGACCTAATAATTCCCTCTCACCTCTGCATAGCTTTTGAGTAGCAGGTAGGGGTGGCCCAAGTGTCCTCCAGTTTTCCTTTCTGTGCCTCACCAACTCTCCATTATTTTCCAAGTAAAAGAGTTGCTTCAGAGAATCCTTTTTGTTATGACTTAAGATGACAATCCTTTTCTTTCCCAGTTGAGATTGTTGCCACTTGAATTCCAAGGGTCTCTGTTATCCCTTAGAAATAGAAATGTACTTTTAAACAGAAATAGTGTTGACATAGGTAGCTAATTATACCTAACATAGTAGTGTTTGCAGCCCTAGTTTTAAAAATCAGACTTTTCTAGGGTTTGACCTCAGTTTTTCATTTTCTTCAGGGATCTAAAGGACACTTTCATTTCTGTGAAACAAGATGTGATTTCTTCCTTCAAACTGAGCTCACTTTCTCTAACTGGAAGCACGCCATTCCCTCTCTTCTCCTTTAGTCTTCCCCAGGCTAGGTTCTGCCTCACGTTAATAAAGTTTAGACTTGTTCATCTCAGTGTAGCATCTGTATTAAATGCAGACTGTCTTGTTTAGCCTTGTACCTCCTGTTGACAATTGGTCAGTACTCAGTAAAACATTGGATGTTCCAGAAAGGCTTTGCATGGTTGATGCCAAAGTAATGTATTTTAAGATAGTCAGCTACAAGCGCAATAACCTCACTCCACATCAGTTGTTATAGGTTATCTTTTAGGGTGGATATGTAGTGATGAGGTGAGAGCAGGCCTGCTTTTTGTCCCGCTCGGCTCCCGCACCGCTATCTTAACACCCAAAATAACAACACACAAATTGTATTCATTTAAGCACTGCCTGGCNTTCTTTATTAACCAATGAAAGTAACACATAGACAGATCACCCTCCTACATCATGGATGGACTCTGATGAGTTTTGAGGGTTTTTTTTTTCTAAACACATAGATAAAGTCTTGAAAATAATAAAACACATTAATAGCTGGGCAGTGGTGGTACACATACCTTTAATCCCAGCACTCGGGAGATAGAGGGAGGTGGATCTCTGAGTTCAAGGCCAGCCTGGTCAAAAAATGAGTTCCAGGACAGCCAGGGCTACACCAAGAAACCCTGTCTCAAAAAAACCAAAAATAGAAACAAAAACATTAAATTAACTTAATTTGGTGACTCTAAAAGGTATCTGTAAAGTTTAATCTACATATTAGAGACTTTCACTTTCATATTCTATATTGCCTATTGCCATTTTATGAGTCAGTGATCCAGAAAGTGCACAAAAACCTGTTACAGAGATAATTTTATGTAATTTTTGAGGTTTTATTTTTTTTAAGTGTATGTGTTTGTCTCACTGTGTCTGCATCACATGCATGCAGTTGCCCGCAGAAGTCAGAAGAGGGCATTGGATTCTCTAGGACTGGAATCACAGTTGTGAGCCACTTACGTAAGGTGCTGGGAATTGAGCCTAGGTCCGCAGGAAGATCAGCCAGTATTCTTACCTGCTGAGCCGTTGATCCACCCCAGCTTTATGAGAGCGCATGGTCCTCATGCTGAAAGCATCTACTCTAAATTCTGGTGGACTGTGACTGACTGGTGAAGGCACGTGAATAATAGAAAGTGTACTGTATACAAAATCAGTTTATCTGAGTGAATTCTAGCTTAAAAAATTTTTTTCAATTACTGAACTTGGATCATCTGCAAGAGCTATCAGTACGCAATCTTAACTGCTGAGCCATCTCTCTAGTCCCATAGCTTTGTTTTTTGCTTGTTTGGTTTTTGTTTTGTTTTACATTCGATAAATGTGGTATCAGTTGTATTTAACCTCTCTTTGCCTATAAGGTGAGGTTGTTGTATTAAGATTAAAGACTAGGAAGATGTGTCAGTGGAGAAAGAGCTTGCCTCACCAGCATGGAGGTTGGATTTCAGCCTCCAAAGTCTAGGGCAGGTGTGGCTGTAATCCCGGAACTCAAGAGGCAGAGATGGGATCCCTGGGCAAGCTGGCCTACTAGACAGTATGGAATTGGTGAGCTCTGGGCTCAGTAAGTGAACCTGCCTTATGTAAATAAGAACAATCAAGAAGGACATCCACACACGCACACCCACCTTCACACCTGTAGTGTGCCCACACATTGTGAACACACACACATGTGTGAACACATATTACACACATACAAGCTCCTCCAAGAAAGATTGAGTTTTCTCATACAATGTATTTAGAATAATAGCATTTCTCCTAGCTTTTGTTCTCCCCAAGTTGCCATGTTACTGCAGTGCTCTGATTGAAATCCTGAGTCACAGGAATGTGTTACTAGCATACGAAAGTGACTGGGGCAGGGTAGAAAAACCCACTGTGAGGCGTGATGCTGCCGTGCTGTGAAACTCGCAGAGCACGTAAAGGCTTGCCTGTAAGGACCACAGTTGCTTTGGTCTTTTAAAACACTGTACGTGTTATATCTGTCCGAAGTCTATTACTTTTCCTGCCGCTTTAAGTCTATTAATGTCTGTCAGCAGCAAATAAGTTATGTTAAAAATATTTAACTTTTGTGTTTTATCCTGTAAGACAAACAGCTTTTTTTTTTTACTCTAATTAGGGAAGAAGACAAAAATATATTTGATTACTGCAGGGAAAACAACATTGACCATATAACCAAAGCCATCAAATCGAAAACTGTGGAAGTGAATGTGAAAGATGAAGAGGTAGGAAAACCAGCCCTATTATCTTCATTTCTGCTGGATGGATGTTTGGGGCTGGGTCTTATGCTTTTGTTGTTCCACCCAAATGTCATTTCTAACTTGCGCCTCTCAGCTGCAATTCAAGTAGCATGTGGTAACATTGTAAAAGTTAGAAGCTGAAACATGCTGCAGCCAGGTAACTTCCATTTTCTGTACTAAAAGGAGAGGGAAGGAGACCATCCGCCTGGTGAGTGAGGCTTACAGGTGACAGCAGTCTCGCTTTATAATGTCTTCTGTTACACTGTCAAAGCATATTTTTATGTGGGTTTTTGTACAGAAATATATTTTTGGAAATCTGTTGCAGAATTTTAATTAGCCTAGTAATTTAAATGCTGGCCCACTATTTAAATGGACTCTATACTAAATTATTTTGTAGGCTATATTACTTTGTACCTTATTCTTATTTATAAAGCTGCTATATACTGAACAGTTGAATTATGGGTAACAAAAGAATAACATTTGCTAGTTAACTTTTAATGGCTTACTGTTATTTTATAGTTCAGTGGATGAACATGGAAATGTTCACAGGGAGCCTGGAGGTGTGGTGTGCTCAGCTGTATGGTGTTTATCTAGCATGTACAAGGCCCTGTCCTTGTACTAACAAAGTAATAAAAAGGGGAATCTAACTGGAGATGGCTAACTCGTGATAGTTGTTAGGAAGACAGTGTTCACAGGTGGTCTGTTGGGTGTGCAGTAGTAATTTGTATGGGAATTAGTTGAGGACTCTTGCTAGCTTCTAGTTTTGTTTAGTACCAGTTCCTCTTGATTTCAGTTGTATTTTTTTTCAAAGGTAAAAGGTCAATGAATTAGATACTCTGGTACAGAAACTAAAGGTAGGGTTAACCAGGCCTCCCTCTCCATAATACACTAAGTACATAAACATTCTCTTTTATTAAGTGTGTTCTATATCACATCAGCCTACATTCCTTTGGCCAAAACAAGTCATAAGATCAAGGCCTTTTTCAGTAAGATGTTTGTTCTGATTATCAACAAGCAAGGCAAGGGTGGAAAAAGAATTAATGATATAACTATACATAGTAACAACTACTTACCGTTGGACAACATTTTGTTCTTCTTAAAGTCAGTAATCATTTCTATATTTATTTTTCCACTGCCTTAGTTTTCATGATAGTTCCTATCATGATTTCTCTTCTTGAGTTGCCCAAAAGAAATAATAAACTCCTTTTGGTGCACTCCCCAAAGATTTGTCTTAGATCTGTACCTTCTGAGGTTCCCCTTTCTTTTGCTTTTTTGTTTTGATTTTTCGAGACAAGGTTTCTCTGTGTAATAATCCTGGCAGTCCTGGAAACCAGGCTGGCCTCAAACTCACAGAGCTCCACCTGCCTCTGCCTCCCAAGTGCTGGGACTAAAGGGGTGCACCACCACCGCCTGACTCCTTTATCTCCAGTCTGTCCTAGTTGTGTGGATGTTTTCCTGACCTTTTCTTTGTTGCTGTTTTAAAATTTTTCTCTTCTCTCTTTGCCTGGTTTCATATGTTTTTTTTGGGGGGGGGGTCCTGTGACTTTTATTGTTTACTTCCCTGATTTTCTGGTGGCATCTCCTGCATACCGTTCTCTTTTATTATTTATTTTCCCATTTTTGTGGGCCATTTCTTTTAGTGACTTCTTTTAAAGAAAAACGTATAAATGGCTTGAGATCTCATTAAAAATCTATCAAAATTCTCAGCACTCCCTGATATTTAATGAACTAATGAATGACTAAGTAGAGATGGTAAACAGATAATAGTGAAGGTTCTACTACATGGGTTCAGGTCCCGCTTCTGTCACTTCCAAGCTACATGGCCTATGTTGAGTTTACTCTGCCTCAGTTTCCTAATAAGTAGATGGAGATAACAGTACGTACCTCAGAATCATATTGAGTATTCGTGAGTTAGTATCTGTGTGTAAATCTTGCTTAACACCGTAAGCACTGCATTATTTTCAACTTTGTTAGTTATCCTTAATGTGAATGAGAAATGAGAGTAAATGAGAAAATAAATGAAGAAACTAACTTTTCACAATCATTTTCCATTGGAAAGTATTCATGTACCATATGACCTCTGTTAATATTTTCCTTTCCACTAACAGTACTTCACACAGTGTCTGTTAGCACACTTTTGCTTCATACTCCACCACGTTCACAGGAATCCTTTATAGTAGATTCATTCTTATTTCACAAGCAAGAGGTGACATTCAGAGATGTACATTTGCTTTTCCGATACAGACAGCTGCCAGGGAGGAATTGAGTCCAGCAGAGCACTCTTACCTCTGGGTTTAGGAAGGATAAACAAAACAGGAGAAGCTAATTCAACTGGCTCTGATCATCTTAGGGTTTGCAACAACAGCAACCCTCTCTTCTTTCCTCCCTTTTTTTCCTCCTTCCTTCTTTCCCTCCCTCCTTCCCTCCCTCTCTCCTTCTTAAATAGTTGTAAAGGTCTTTTTCATATGTGACCTCTGCAGAGATTATTGCGTAGTCAGAATAAGTACCTAGAGCAGAATGCGCTTACACTAAATAACATTTTTCTTGATGAAACGGAAAGAGCTTAGAAGCTGTTGTTTGACCATTCACTGTTTGATGCAGCATTGCTGCTCAGCCCTTCCGGTTTGCTACCCATGCAGCTGCTCTTACTGCAGCCTGCCAGAACCTTGTGTTTCCATGAACAGATGAAGTGCTTACACATTCATAGACTGAGACGCCAAGAATTCAGTTGGGTTCTCTCATTGCTCCAAGCAGATTTCTGCCTTCTCAGCCATGACACTGTGGGCTGAGCTTTGAATACTGATTGCAGGCCCTTTATTATCAATCAGGGATTTGTATGAATTAATTTAAGAACATGGGGAGCTGAAGCTTAAAATCAGAATCAAATTTGACATCCTAAATGAAATAAATTATCGTGTTTCATGGCACTTAAAGCTCTAACAAGTAGAACCGTTTGGTGAGTCTTGATAGACTGAAAGTGTGTACCCTCCACATGTGCTTCTGAGTTGAGAAGGACGTTTAGTGTTGAAAGGACACCCTATTTATCTTTCTAATGTTTGAACTTAGGGCATTTCCATACAAAGGGAATTGTATAGGATTTCTGGAGATAGCATTATCTTTATCATTTTGGTTGAAAATATTCACCTAACAGGTTCAAACAATTTTAGTCTTGTCCTTATGTGACTAAAAATTGTATTTATTACATGTAAAATTTGTGCACGCTATATAACCTTAATTATAGTCATAAAGTAAAAAGAATGCACAGTGTGAATTGTCATGCATTAAAGTGATGCAATAAATTGTTAAATTATTATTAATTTATTAATCGTTTTCCTAAGCTGCAGACGTTTGGACCTGACTCTCATAAGAATGAAATGCCTTTTAAATAAGTAGTGTTTGCTCCTTTTCTTTCCTTATATTTTTTCTTTGCTATGGGGTTGAACCCAGGGCCCTTCAGTGCAAAGCATACATTTTTTCCCCAAAGACATTTTTTACTGTTTGAGAATTTCGTATGTGCATACAATGAAATATGATCATACCCAGCACCCAAGGCATAACTTTATTTTTTAGTTTTTTGAGGCAGGGTTTCTCTGTGTAACAGCTCTAGCTGTTCTGGAACTCACTTTGTAGACCAGGCTGACCTCGAACCTTTAGTGATCTGCCTGCCTCTGCCTCCCAAGTCTGGGATTAAAGACATGTGCCACCACCACCCAGCCCAAAGCATATATTTCTAATTTGAGAAAATAACATGGTCTTTCTAATTGACATAATTAGGGGATAGTATTTTGCATAAGAGAAGAGGTCTGTAGTTCTTCCTTCTGCGTAGGAAGCTTCCTGCATGTGTTTCAAAGTGCAAGGTTACAATGACATGGGTCTTAACATCTAAATTACAAATTTTACTATGACTTTAATATCTGCAAATGTTTGGAGCTTGAGAATATGGAGAAAACCATGAAGGTGCAAGCATCACAAGACTGGTCTCCATCTCTTACACTGGCTCAGGTTTCGTATTTAGCCGTATTGCTGTGGCTCTTCACGTATGCTAAGCATTCACAGTTATTCCAAGAAATTTTCATATTTTCTACAAAGATTTACTTTTATTTTTATTTATGTGTATGTGTGTCTGTGTCTATATGAGTACCTATCATGTGTTTAGTGGTGTCCTCGGGGCCCAGGAAAGGGCACCAGATACCTGGAGCTGGAGTTCCAGGATTCCAGGCTCTTATGAGACAGCCAGTGAGGGAGGGTACACGGAACCAAGCGTGGGGCCTCTGGAAGAGCAGCTCCAAGAAAGTATCTTTTTTTTTAATCTAACATAATTTCTTTATTGAACCTTTGGGAACATCATGCTCTCTGATATCACTCACTTCCCAGTCCCTCCCTACTTCTCCTCACCCCTGCAGCACCCCCAAAGGAAAATAAAAAACAAAACAAGCAGACAAAGAAAAGCAACAAAAAACCAAACAAATTACCCCCCAAGCAACCCTTCCCAAAAAAATCCTCTTCAGTCCCCCTCCTTTCCCGCCTCTCCAGCACCTCTTCCTTTGCCCTGATGGCTCTGGGAGCCGCAGTGCGTCCCACAGTGCGCCCTTTAGTCCAGTCAGCTTCACTCGTGTTTATTGCAGCGAGTCCTGTTGAGGGGCTTGTACCCACCTGAGCTGAATCAGGAAAGTAATTTTTAAGACAGAAAGAAGGTGTAAATAATTTGTGAAGTATACTTATAGTATAACCAGATTATTATGAAAATAGACATAAATTATATAGTCCTTGTCTGTTGTAGAAAGGCCGCTGTTTGTTCCCGGCAGCTCAGTCCTGAAATAACCACACAGAAACTTTTATTTGCAATACTGTTTGGCCAATAGTTTCAGAATATTTCTGGCTAACTCTTATATCCTAAGTTAACCCATCTCCATTAATCTGTATCACCGGCAAAGTTTCAGCCTGTCTCTCTCTGGCAGCGGTTCCATGGCTTCTCCCCGACTCTGGCTCCTTTCTCCCAGCATTCCGTTTAGTTTTCCCCACCTAGCTCTATTCTACTCTTTCATGGGTGGGCTCAAGACAGTTTCTTTATTAACCAGTGGTATTCACAGCATACAGAGGGGAATCCCACATCACTTGTCTCTTTTTCAGATAAATTCCATAAATAAACACTAGGTAATATTCACTGCTGATAATCAAATAGTATGTTAAATCTTTATCGTAATTTGAGTTTAATTTAGATTACAAGTAGCAATGAAGTAGCAAAGTAGAGGACATTTTCTGAGAGCAGGTCCTCCATTAAGCCTGTGTGTTCTCATGGTTGTTGATTTTCTGTACTTTCTCCAGCCTGCTGCTTCAGTGAGGGTCTTTCCTTTTTAACCTTCGAAGCCATATTGATACATCAGCCACTTTCTGTGTATCTTGACTATTTTGAATATTTTGAAGATCATTTCCTGTTGACCCTATTGCTTTCCCTTGCTGTATTTTAAGTCTGTGGCTCATGGCATAATATAATATATATAATATACATTTTTGGCTCAAGAAACTGCTTGAAAACCGTGATAAACCTGATAGTGTTGACCCTGCAGTGAAGTAAATATTTAAGGAACCTTTGTGCTGAAGCTAAGTCTATGCTTTTATTTAGGGTTCGTAAAGGAAAGAAAAAAAATACATGTAAAAAATTTGAAAGGAACTTTTGTTTTTCACACATATTGATAAATGTATTTCTAACTCCCTAATTATACATATTTGTATTGATACAGACAATGACATTTAAAAATCAGTGGCCATACTTTTTATTAGCAAAATGGCTACAGTCATACATCAGAAACTCATAAATAGAGAATCAGAAAATAGCAAAAGTAGCTTCACTCATATGAACTTTGACATCTTATTTCTTAGATTGTAATGGACTGCACATTACACAATTTGCCATTGCTGCTGTTTTTATGTGGTAGGTGGTAGTTCCATGCAACCATCTCCTCACCCATCTCTGAAACTTTCATCCCCTTCAGTGGCTGAAACTGTATTCACTAAGTCCCCATTCTACTATATTTTTATTATTGTTATTAGTAGTACTCTTACTACTACTACTGAGACAGAGTTTCTCTGTTTAGCCTGCCTGTAGACCAGGTGGGCCTCAAAGTCTGTCTGCCACTGCCTCCCAGGTACTGGGTTTAAAGGCATATGCCATCACCACCCTGCTTATTTTTTTAATTTTTAAAAGAAATTATTTAAGAGTTACAATAAAAGACAAAAGCAAAGCTTTCACTTGCTTTATTAAACCATAATAGTATTCTTTCAGGGACAAACACACAGACTAGTATGCTTTAGTTAAGAAACCTTCTTAGGAAAGAGAAGCCACAAGGTAATTCCAGGACTTCCCTCCAGTGGAATCTCAAATCAGTGACTCCCCATTTGAAGCCTCTTACCGTACCCCCGGGAAGGAATCCAGGTTTGCCAAGCCACCTGTGTCTCTTATTGCCAGCCCAGGGATCCTCAGTGCTCCTGCCGCAAACTTATCCACAGGTCCACTTGTGTCGCAAGTTTCCCACTGTCTGTAATGTGGAAGTTCCCATTTACCATGACCCTATTTCTGTTTGTGTTTGCGACCAGAGGCCATGTCTGACAGCAGTCTGACCTCAGGATACTCCTCATTCGTTGTATCGGTACTCTGCATCCCTTATGCCCGTTAGAGCACATCTGTCTGTCTTCTTTTGACTGGCTGCTTGTTTTCAGTATTTCATCTGCTAATTATGTGGCACCCTACCATAAATATTTGATACAGTGGCAGGGGGAGAGCACTGAAAAGCTTACCTATAGCAGCCTCACCATGGCTTCGTCTGTGTAGATAGGGTACTACATATGCTTTGTATAGGATCTCCAAATACTATAATGAATACTGATTTTATAACACAGTGTCTGCCTTTAATTTTGTGGTCTCTAGGGGGAAAAAAAATCTCATTTAAAAATCCTACATGGTTTAGGACAATTAAGGATATCAAAGAAGCATTTATGATATCAAGACCCACTCTGTTTTCTAGAAGGTATGAAAGCAATACCACTTAATAGGTTAGCTGCTCCTGTGCACTTTGAAAGCACTTCAGAGTCATTTGTCTGTCTAAGGGAGGGCATGTTAACACTACTGGTTAATAGATGGGAACTTTTCCTCCCTGCACTTATGTATTTGAATTACAGAATTTACTCAGAGTATTCTGAGGCAACAGAATCCTTTTTAATAACCTCTGCATCTCCTAAGTATTACTAAGATATTTTTCCAATAGGGTTTTAAAAAGTAAAAACAAAAACTTGTCATATTTTGTAGTAGCAAGAATTATATTTAGCTCAAAGATTTGTAAGATATATTACTCATACAGAAGAAGTACAGAATAAATTTGGAAGAAGTTTTTGAGCTAATGTAGCTTTAATATGTACCTAATTCATTCTTTTCTTCCTTGAGGAGAGCCTGGGGAATCTTGTACCCACAATAATTCAGTAGCTGCATTCTGTTGGCCTGTGTATGATGTTGTTGACAAAGAAAAAGGGAAGAAACCATGGTTGTTTCTCTCCTGAGCTTGTCGTCGTCTGCTGTGAGGCTGCATCTCTGTATTACTGGAAAGTAATCTAAAATGAGGGCATGTTTTCAGAAACATGAAAATTTGAGGATGTAAAGGGCACAGACATCTTGCTATCCTGGTCTGTAGTCATTTAGTTAAGCAGTATCATGATGGTGAAATTCCCAAAGCCTGCCTTGCCTTGTCTGTCCATAAAAGTTTCCTCCCATTCTTGTTTGTAAGGTTTTAATACTGCATGAAGTATTGATCACCAGGTGGTCTCGATGTGGATCTCTCTAGCACTTCTGCAAAGTCATTGTCAGAGAATTTATTCTAATTCAAGGTTAATTAGTGTACCATTAAAATAATGTGTTACAGAAATTAATTACAGTTCAGGTCAGAACATGTGTTAAAAAACATAGAGCAAATGTCTGCGAGTGCATCATCCTTCTTAAAACACGACTGTGTGCCATCTTTCTGGGAAATGCATCCAGACAGAAACTCACCCCGAGGTCCAGTCACAGGTGTTTCCCCTAAAGTAAATTTTGGCACCACATATGACAAACTTAAACTATGACCCCATTACCAGTGAAAGTGTTGCTCATCTACTCTACCATCGGAACAGCTAAGGGCTCATAGATCAGCATTAGTTGGTGAAACATGATTGGGCTAGACCTTAGGAAACATCAGGAGCCTGCTTGAGAAGTAGAAATTATCCATAAATCTTGTAAAAGTTCACAGTACTAAGTTTTTCTGTTGTGATACATTTCTCATATGTGCACTATGAAAGCATGTCATACTCTGTAATTATACATAAAAGTATGTATTATTAACTTTTCCTTCCGTGAAATAGTTCTCATGTGTATGCTATGGAATCATGCCACACACTGTACTTATGCAGTAATTCTTATTAATAGTTGAATTCATGCCTATTATAAAAGCTAGGGTTACAGAAAGTAATAGAAGGAATATTACAACCTAAGGAATCCAACAATGCCCACAATTAATCAGAC
>LOEQ01011940.1:9879-22858 GCA_001685075.1 Bramus lutescens
CTCTCTCTCTCTCTCTCTCTGTGTGTGTGTGTGTGTGTGTGTGCGTGTGTGTGTCTGCCTCCTGTCTCTCTGTGTGTGTGTGTGTGAGTGTGTGTCTGTCTGTCTGTCTGTCTCCTGTCTCTCTGTGTGTGTGTGTGTCTGCCTCCTCTCTGTCTCTCTGCCTCCTGTCTCTCTCTGTCTCTGTCTCTCTCCCTTCCCTCTTCAGATCAGGATGTAAGCTCCAGGACCATGTCTGCCTGCTCCCCGCATGATGGTCATGAACTAATCCTCCAAAAGTGTAAGCAAGTCCCAGTTAAATGCTTTATTTTGTGAATAGCCTTCATCACGGTGTCTCATCACAGCAAAAGTGGCCATAGACACTCATCCAAACAATACCTTGGTCAGGGCATCTCGTCACAGCAAGAGTTGTAGTCAGAGTTTGCACTTTCAACTCCCAGCCACCCAGACCCACATAATTACATAGAAACTATAATAATTACAACACTATTTGGCTGATGGCTCAGGCATATTTCTAGCTGCCTCTTACATCCTAAATTAACCTATTTCTCTTAGTCTAATACTGTCCAGGCAGTGAAATGTCTCTGTCATTTCTAGAACTTTGGAAGTAGCTTACAATGCACTTCCTGTTTACTTAGGTAATATATCCTTCTGGGGTCTTTGATGGAGTTGAAGACTAGATAGTTACAATTGCAGTTTTCCTTAGGTATAACAAAAGATAAATTAGGCATAAAACTTTAGACTCACAAACATAGGATAGATGATAGAGTATTTTCCTTAATTTGCCAAATGTAAATGAATTAAATATTTTGACTATAATTCTTGTTTAATAACTGTTTTGTATATCTAATTTTACTATGTTAAAGTTAAAGCCTTTCTTTTTAATTAGACAGAAAAGGGAGATGATGTAGAATATCCTTCTGTATATGTGTTGCTTTTATTGGTTGATGAATAAAGTTGTTTTGACCAGTGGCTGAGCAGAGTAAAGGCAGGTAGAAAATCCAAACAAAGACATATAGAGAGAGTAGGCAGAGTCAAGGAGATGATGACATGTAGTCGCCAAAGGAGACTGATGCTAGAATATTACCAGTAAGCCACAGCCTCGTGGTGAAACATAGATTAATAGAAATATGTTAATTTACAGTGTAAGAGTTAGCTAGGAATATGCCTGAGTCATTGACCAAACAGTGGTTTAATTGCTATAGTTTCTGTGTGATTATTCAGGTCTGGGCAGCTGAGAACTGAAAGTGCAGTCTCTGTCCACAAAGAGTGGCCATGGACACTCATCTAGACAGTCTCTTCCTGGGACAGAAGTCATCTACAAAGTCATCTTGACAGAATTCAAACTGGGAGTCCAACCAGCTTTGAAAATCCAGCCACCATTGTCAAGAATGAGGCAACAGAAGATGTCAAAGGACAGTGCCGTGGTGCAAACGACAAACCCAGGCTTTTTACAAAGAAGTAACCAGTGTTAGGAGTAAGGGGATCCAGTGGAAGTGACAGCATGATGAACTGCTGTTTGGGGGTCTTTAGGGAAGACAGAAGAATCATTGTCCAGCATTGGAAAAAGTATAATTGGATATAGAGAAATGAAATCAGAGAAACATGGAAATAATTAAACAATGACTTTATCTGAAATACGTAATCATTTAAACTGATATGGGCATATGGATGCTTTGCCCATCTAGATACCAAATCTGAAATTTATAGTACAGAAATTTAATAAACTTGAATGCACATAAATTTTTAACTGTTGTGTCAAAAAACTAACATATTAAATGAGCAACAAATCACAGAAAATATTTTGTAAAATCTCTATCAAGAAGTAAGATTTTTTGATGATGAAAAAAATTTAAATTACCTCAAAATCAGTATTACAAAAAGCCACCACAAATGGATAAAATCATGGAGGTCAGTTTTCAAAAAGATATAGACAAGGAGACACAGGGAATCTGTGTCCAAAGCAAACACATTCTGAAAATACATGTTCTCAGATGATGGAGGAAGGGAGAAAAGAAGGAAGGGGAGAAAGAAGGAGAGGAGAAGCAACACATCAATTAAAATAAAATAAAAAACTAATTGATCAGATGAGTGACATCGAGTTACAATTCAAATAAAATATTTTTTTAAAATGAATATGTATGAAATAATGGAAAGTTAAAGATTTAGTTAAAGTTAAAAATATTGATGATAACAATTTTTTTGCTTCATGGTATTTATATTTTGAAAGGCTTTATCTCTAGAGAATCATATTTAAATATTTATAGATTAAAATTATATGTCTGAGATTTCCTTTAAAATAAATAAGGGAGACAAAGACAGATGAGACAGGAAAAGGCATGAACTGGTGTTGACTGTGGAGTATACGTTGGCTCATAAATTCATTCTGCCTACTCCATTCTACACCTAAAAGTAATAAAATGAAGGCTGGAGCAATAACTCAGCAGTTGAGAGCACGTGAAGGGGATCAGGGCTCTATCCACAGCACCTACACGTTAGGTGGCTCACAAGCGCCTGTAATTCCAGTTCAGGGGAACTGATGCTCGTTTCTGGCCTTCACTGTCACCATACACATGTGTTGCACGCGCGCGCACACACACACACACACACACAATGAAATAAAAATTTGAAAGTCATAAGTGAAAGTTTAAATCCCCTGGTAGACACACCGCCACTGATGTAATAAGTCAGATCAGGCTGAATGAGTAAATCCAGATTTAATCTGAGCAGAGCAAAGCCATTCCTGAGTGACCCTTGGGAAGGCGGGGAGGAATGAAATGGTAAATATGGCTACCGGGGCTTATATAGCCTGTAGGCATGGTCTTGAGCATCCCCAGGGAGGGACTGACTTTGGATGGGCTTTCTCAGGGGCCGGGTTTGGAATGGGAGGAATGAGTCCAGAGCACAGAATGGGGCCCCCATTTGGAAAGTCCCAACATCCCAACTTTTGGGGTATATATAAGCAGCAGTAGGGGTTCCACCTAAACATCCCAGACTCCTTGAATATAAAAGCACTGGTTCAGGTCTTGCTACTTTCTCTGGACACGGGGAGATGTGGGAAAGGGAAGTTGACAGTAGATGGGGTCACCTTCAGTGGGAGGTATGGGTGAAGGAGCATTTATTTGGTTAACTGCCATTCTGGAGACCTCAGGAATCTGTTTCTTGAGGAGGCAATGAAGGCGGGTTGCTAGGAGGAAAAGACAGATTCTTAACCCCTGCCCTATGAATGGGGCTAGTCACGGGAAAAAGAATGAAATGGAGATGTACCCTGGTTGTCCAGAAGAGGCAGGGGTGAATGAGCCGGATGAAAGAGCAGATACGCCTTTGAGTCTGGAGAGGCGATACCAGCGCCAGCATCCCAGGAGATTGGGGAAACGGCATGCCTAATCAAGGCTGATGTGTTCCAGGAATGCAGGAGCCACCACATCTGGAGGTTGGGAGTGCATCCATCCTGAAAGGGTGTTGTAAGAGTTAGGAGATGGCAGAGGCCTTTTTATGAGCAGGCATGCGGGTGGGTGGAGTCAACCTGTCAGCACCCACCCAGTTGGCGTCCTCAGTTGGTACAGGGGCTGGTTTATCTAGAGGACCCTCCGGGGGTTGCCCTTGGCACAAGTCTGGTGGGAGGGGCGGACCTGTGCAGGACCCCGCAAGTGTCTGTGCAACAGCTAGAATGGATTTATATCTTGGGGTCATTGCAAAAAGCTGCGGCTTTGGGTTAAAAAGCCACAGAAATTTAAGGACTCCGGAAAATCGTTGGCAGGCAACGCTGTTTATCAACACTGCACCTAGGAATGCTAAAACCTTGAACCTCTGAAGCTACACCTGAAACTGGTTTATCCTGTACCACGGAGTCTGAGAATGATGCACACCTGTCTGTACTTCAAACAGGAGACTTAACTAACGACCTAATGAGCTACTGCGTTGGCTGTAGCCTTAGGGTCAGGGGAGAGCTGTTAAATTGGCAAATCTGTCAGGACCCTAGTGACTGGACACCATCAGATTTGAGAAGGAAGAGTAAGTGAGCAGAAATGAGACAGCTTCCCAGCTACTCAGACAGTCCCCGGTTTCTCTTCAGTGGGAAGGAGTGGGTCCCATCCATCCTTGTGACAGGAATAGGGAGGAAACAATGGGACCTGAGTGACAGGTTAAAACAAAGTAGTTAACTCCCAAGTCCAATAGGAAGTCAGTGGCCTTAATCCTCCCACCCCCTAACTGCAGTATCACCCCAGGCTCAGAGGGGAATGGGAGTTACCAAGTCTAGGCGCCATCTGTCCTCTCCAAGAATGAGGAGTTCGAAGGCTGAAAGAGTCTCAGATGCCGTGTCGTTGAGGCCTGACCTCTGTGGCATGGTTTAGAGAACAAGCTCACACAGGAGCATTTCAATTTCTAGTGTCCAGGCTGTCAGCAGACAGGGAATGTCCTTGCAGGGTCAGGACAATACCGTGACCTTAGGCTGCATGCATATAAAGCAGTCTCCCATTGGAGTTAACTTGGGATGAGCTCCAGTGGGATGAAGCCTCGTGGTCGACTTCTCTTGTCTCCCTGGTGGGGGTCCTAGTGGCCTCAAGGCAGCTGCCAAGGTGTGGGTTTAGAGCATAGCCTTCTGTTGCAGCTGGGCCTGTCAGGAAGACTCAGCTGCCTCTTTTCAGGTCTTAAATTAAACCTTGAAAAGTCATTTCCACTGTAATCGGGCCTCTGTAAGGCATTCTAGGAACTGAGATGGATTTTCCCATCTGTCCTGAACAATTTCTTGGAGTTTTTCACAGTTAACCTGTTCAAGGGCAGCCTTATGGAGACCGACCCTCCCCCGTGGCAGCCCCCCAGGTGGCATTTTGTAAACCGATCTCTAGCTGGAGCACCCCTTTGAGTATTATAGTCCCATGGGGGTCCTGGTCACGGACCTCCTTGGCCTGGGTCAGATATGTTGCATTAGTTTGATGAATTTCCTCTGCATGTCTGCTGGCCTGTTCCCAAATTCATCTGCATTCTTCAGGAAGCAGCCTGTTAGCTAGAATCATATATACATCATGGAATGTGAGGCTATATGATTAAGTTATATATTGGAACTGTTTAATGAAAGAAGTTGAATTGGAAGCATAGGAACCCAGGGGTTTTTTGTTGTTTTGTTTTGTTTTTCTATCTAAGAGAGTTCAATTAATGAGAAAGGGATGTGTATTTTAACCAGTCCATCCACTCCAGCAACCTCTCGCAACGGGAGAATGGTAGTTGGGTCGGAATGGGTGGAGAGGGATGGATGGGGTCCCATGGCAGTGGAGATTGAGTAATAAAGGGGTGGGAGAGGGTATGAGAGGCAGATGGTTAGAACAGCCCACTGCTGAAGAGGAGAAAGATATTCGAGGTGCCGAAGGAGCAGCTGAATGCTGAGGTCGGAATAGCGGGGCTTTGTAAGCCATTAGCAGGGTCCAGATTAGTGGAAGGTTCTTCTAGTTCAGATTGCACAGTTGGGGGGGGCGTGAGTGGGTAAGCAGGAAACACAGAGAGGGGGTTGGAGCTGAGGTCAAAGAAGGCTCGTCCATAGGCAACTCCTTCCATCTCCCCATCGACTGGCTGTAGGTGGAAAGAGCCTGTAAAATGTTGGGGTCTAAACTGCCATTAGTCAGCCATTTTGAGAGGTTATCTAAGGGATATTTGGGCCATGCCAGAGTGCAAAGGCAGATGAATTTAGAAGCCTTTAAATTGGGCATTAAATGTAGAGGTCTGAGGTTTTCTATGTCTAAAAGACATCCCAGAGGAGATGTTGGGTTCATGTTGCTAGGCGAGTTACCCATGGGCAAGGCAGAGAAATAAGATCCAACGGCTTGGAATTTCTAGCATCCTAGAAATTAAGCAAGGATGAAATGAGAAGGTACAAGTGGCTCAGTGATTCGCCAAACACAGGGCAGGGGCTAGGGCTGACCCCGAGGGACCTGGACACGAGGGTCTGAGAGACAGACACATGGGTACTAGAGAGAGGTGAGAAACCATGGTGGAGAAATGAGGTCTCCCTCGTGGAGAATGGACAGAGATGCTTATTAGCAAAGGGGGTCAGTCATGGCCTTGGAGACAGTGACTGGGGCTTCCCCCGTAAAACTTTAAGACAATTCTGAAGCCATTTCTGGCAATTCTGAGCCCTCTCAGTCTCAGCAGTAATGCCCCCCCCCGGGGGAACCAAGGACCTAACAGCTGCACATGCACGTATGTTCTCCAGAAATTGGGGCAAGATAACCTTTAAGATGTTGANTACCTCATCTGAGCTGGCAACCACTCTCCAGCCAATTATTGGTAATAGCCCTTTTGAATAAGCCAATCACAATAGCCAAAGAACAACCCCCAGACACCCCCTGCTTCTATGGCTTTTTCCTTTAAAAGTAGCCTGTACCAGCTAGCTATTCGGGGTCTCTGGGCTTCCCGAATGCCGAGAGACCCTGTCATGACAGAATTAATAAAATCCTCACGCTTTTACATCAGCTGTTGTGTGAGATGCGGTCTTTAGGGGCGACTCCTCAGTGTTTGGACTCTAGGGTCCAACACCCCCACCTCCAAGGGCACCTGTGGGGAGCTAGATGATCAACCCAGGGGTCCAGGGAAGTATTTGTGAGGACGGGAAGAAGGGAAACTCTCACCAATTGCAGCTGATGTTGTACAGAGGGTCCCAGCGGTGGAGCTGTTAGAAAGTGGGCTATCTTCGATAGACTGGGTCTAGGCTTCTGGCATGCATCAGGGCACGGGAAGGGCCTGCCGAGTTCTATGGCACTAAAAGTAGTTTAGCGGAGGTGAGCACGAACCACAAGGTGAGCATGAAACCCATGTGGAAGTTTATTGATAGGGTGTGAAAAGAGGGGGTTGTGGAGACTTGCCTCGGAAAGGGAAATGGTGGACAGCAAGAGCAATGGGTGGAGCTCACTTTTAAAGGGGCCTTAGCACATGCGTACAGAGACCGACACAGTCACGCAGTCTTGCCGCGGATGCGTATAGATTACATAATGATGTATGGTCATAGGGCCCTGGGCTAACTAAGCATTATGTCTGAATGCTGATAATACATGCACAGCCTTAGGACCCTGGGGCTGGCTAGGTGAGGCTGAAAATGGTAACGGGTGCGGTCTTTGGGGAAGACGTCTCTTCACTCAAAGGTCCCCAGAACAAAGATTGTCTTTGCTCCAGAAATAGATCGGGCTTGCCCTGGCACGGTCACAATTTGGCAGGGCACCTCTGAGTTTGGAGGAGGTCCTGGACCTCTTATAGGCTTGGAAATGAGTGATTTGCCAAACTAAAACTTGGTCTGGTCTGGAGGGGTTGGGGGAGTGGGAGAGTGAGCAGCTTCCTGTGGCCATCCAACATGGTCCCAGGAAGACTTGGTCACTTCAGCCAACACACCAGCTGAAAAGTTTAAATCCCCCTTTTGGAAAGGCTGCTGCCAATGTAATAAATCAGATCAGGCCAAATTAGTAAACCCAGGTTTAATCTGAGTAGAGAAAAGCAATTTCTGTGTGACCCTTGGGAAGGCAGGGGAAAAATCACACGGCATATATGGCTACCAGGGTTTGTTTTTATAGCCTGTAGGCACGGTCTTGAGCAGCCCCAGGGTTGACTTTTGGCGGGCTTTCTCAGGGACGGGGGTTTCAATGGGAAGAATGAATCCAGAGCATGGAATGGGGCCCCTAACTGGAGAACCCCAACATCCCAAATTTTGGGGGTAGACATGGACAGCGGTAGGGCTTCCACCTCAACAATAAGTAGAAGATGAAGGGCTAATAAAATGGCTCAGAGGGTTAAGGAACTTGCTAAGAGGCACAGTAACTGGATTTTAATTTCCAGGACCTATGTGGGGAAGGAGAGAACTGATTCTGCCAAGATGTCCTCTGACCTCCATTTGTGCACCCGAACATACACAACTTAAAAATTAATCCCTAAAAATAGTAATAGGAAAATAAAATCCTCATAATGACTAGAATATTTTTCTGTTATGTATAAATAAGTAAAACTCAGGAAAATGCATTTAATTTGAATAAATAGTTAATAAAATTAAAACTAACCTGCAATCCCAGACTTAAGCAGAGATTTGAGACCAGAAGTATAGTGAGTTTAGTATAGTGAGTTCAGTCTGTGTTACGTAGCAAGCCCCCATCTCAAACACAAAGAACAGGAAATATACACTTCAGTGTTAACTGCTTCATTTCAAACTTCAGCTCCCTTGGAGTAATGACCTGAGAGAACTCCTGTTCAGTTTCTGATCTGCAAATTAGATAATAATAATTGCCTAATTGGATTGTCAAGAGCGTGGTGAGTGGGTCATCTTGCAGGTGGTTGGCCCAGCGGAGTAAATCTTCCTGTGGCTGCTGGTCCAATGGACGAGTAACTGTCTGAGGAGCCTGGTGAAGAATCACTGTCAAGCCTCTTTCCTGATTCATAAAAAGAGCAGCTAGCACCCAGAGAGGTAACGCATGCTAACTGCGCTTTAAAGCATTGGGAGCCGGGAGCAATTCATTTTGTAGATAACATACATATAAAGATAGATGAACATTAAGATTTACTGGAAAATATAAATTCAGCTGTAAAATCCTATCCTGACTTCCATAAGTCTCAGAAAAGAATCCTAAAATGAGCTGCAAAGTAACTCCATGATGTGAGTGGCGGTCATAATTAATACACAAACCAATTAGCACAGCTCAGGAAATGTTAACTACCGGCTCATGCTCTTTTGAATGTAGTATTCAGTAAGGAAACAAGAATGCTCTTGAAACAATAAATTTTTATTTAAAACTATCTAATGTGAATTGTAAGATATAATGGATTGTCATCAAAAACTACTGTTCCTGGCAAGTATATTTTTGGCTTATGGTCATCTTTTTCTCAAATGATCCTGGCATTTCTGTTGGAACCATCTGGCAATACGATTTCCAAACATACATTAGAATCTGCAGTATGGAACTTTGCATGGAGCTATGCAAATAAGGTCAGGGATAGTTAAAGCTATAAACTATAATTGATGAGGACTCCAGTGGAACAGAAGGGTTTCTATTTGCCAAGCACTGTGCTAAATGCTTAAAACAGAAAACTCAGTCAAATGCACATTTTAAGAAAACTCCGAGTCTGAGAACTTTTTAAGTATTAAGGGATAGAGAGAGGGACTTTATCAATTCCAAAAAGATGGGAGAAACAGAATGAAAAGCATGGACAAAAAATGAACGACCTAACAAGACAGAGGCTGGACAAGACATCAGACTTCCCCAGTCAATTAACAAACATTACAAAGCTTGCCATAGGCTTGTCTTCCATGAACTGTTGGGTAAACGCAACTCTCATTCTACAGAGTGGGTTTAGTCACTCTGTAGTGGTCTTCTGACAATTGGATAATCTGCACTGGGAAAAACTGATACAGAAAAAATGTAATAAATCACACTGTAATTAAAATTTTAAGCCTTTATTATTTAAAAAATTAAAATATTTCTAATATTTAAAATAAATTAAAAATAGAAATCCAGGCATGGTGGCTCAGACCTATAACCTTTGCATATAGGAGACTGAGGCAGTAGAATTGCTACAGGTGAAATGGGAGTGTGGGCTCCAGGATTAGGACAAAAGCCGAAACATGCACACAAACACACACACACACACACGTAAGCACATAAGAGGAAGCTGCTTAGAAGATGTATGTATCCTAAATCTACACACCTGCCTAAAGAAATATCCCAGAGAAAAATCTATAGGAATGCATGTAACTAAGACATCTATATTATAAGACATGCATAAAATATAAAAACCATTAACAGAATAAAGTACAGTGTCTTCCATTGCTCTTCATTTAGCACGGTGGTTTTCCACCTGTGGATGTCAACCCCCTTGGGGTCAAATATCAGATGTTTACATTACGATAGCAAAATTATAGTTATGAAATAGCAATGAAATAATTTTATGGTTGGGGGTCACCCACAACCTGAGGAACTGTATTAAAGGGTCGCAGCATTAGGAAAGTTGAGGACCACGCTGTTCTTTCTTTGTTGGTGGTGGGGGTTTTGTTCCTTTTTGTCAAATTATTTTCAAACTAAATTTGTCATACTCTAGGAGAAAATTCAATGCCATTTTAACTGGGCTACTCTTAAAATATATACTATTTTTCTGTAAGATTGAGTCATTATACCCAAGAACAAAGAGTATCTTCCAACTCACTTCCGTTTTCTGGTCTAGTTTCTGTTTCCTTGGAGTTCATAGAGTCACCACGCGTTCTTCAGACCGTGGATGAGAGGGGTTGGCTACCGGGATTGAAGGAGAGCGTCACAGCCTATGTTTGGTCAATCAGAGCAATTGTGTCGGTGTCAGGGTAAGAATGGATGTTTGTCCGTCTGGGTGAACAAACATCCACCTGAGACTGGTTTTCTAACCCAAGAGGAAAGAAACACTCTGCCGGGGTGTTGTCAATGGCAGAGTACATGCCGTAAGTGTTTACAGAGGGACTGAAAACAAAAGCAATACTTGCTAGCTCCCAAAATAATCAAATGAAGGAGGGAGTCAGATTCCCACCCGAACTGTTTCATGTTGCACCCGCTTTGCCTGATTACACCTTTTAGAGCCAGCGCTCTACGCTAGTTCGAGAAGTTGTTTTATTACTACTGAAAGAGGCCACGTGGTTAGCAGTAGCTTTGTATTCTAGGTTGAGCACAGTTCCATTGGCAGGGAACCCTGTCTTTCTCCTGCTCACGCTCCTCCACTTCATCTGGATGAGTCTCCTCAAAGGGGAAGCCCAGAACGGTAACCACTGAAGCCTTTCTCCCCAGAGAGAACGCAGACACGCGGTCCCTAAGCGTCACTTTCTGAGGAAACTTCTGCCTGTCTAACTGGACCAGAGGCCTTTACTTAAGGGCGTGCAATTAAACGTACTGTAAGATTTCAGCCAGGAAGAAATAGCCTTTCCAGATCTGTTTCTTCCCGCCCACAGGACATCGTTCCATATGCATAAGACTCCTTAGAACCCTGGATCTGGCGTGCCCCGCCCCCCTTTGGATTGGAACACGAAGATCAACCTCCGAGTTATTGCTTTTACAAAGCAGAAGGACAGCTCGCAACTGATTAAACACATGCAAAAGACAGAAGGTATGACCTGTTTATACGCAGTTTAAATATGTGCAACCAAAAGCTACATGATACCGTTCATATACTTGTCCTCATTTCACGTATTCTGCCGCTCATTGCTTGAACCACAAAATGCAGAGCCCAGCAAGAGGGGGCAACCCAAGCAAAAGTACAGCTCGCCATTATCCCAGCAGGGGCCTCCGTGGCTCTCAGCGTGAGGCTCTGCCTCACAAGGATGCCAAAAGCCTGCTTACAGTCTGACTTTCCCGCTGATATTGCAGCTTGTAACAATCAGGATAAGCGATTCCTATATGGTTATTTTCTCACACGGATTGCGAGAAACGGCTGGTGTGAATTTGGCTCAAACTAACTATCTGAAATAAGTAAAGAAACCGCATTTCTACCTCTGGAACCACAAAGTGCGTATCTTTAAATACTAGGTTTTAATACTGTCCTCGGAACGTTGCTTCAAAGACTATGTTATGTCTTCCAGCTCTATTGTGCTTACGGAAAATTAATGGCCTTGCATCTCTTCATCACTTCGAAAATAGAGGTTATGAGAATTATGTACCATATACTCTTGTAAAAATGCATCCAAACCGTATAAAAACTACAAACCATTATTTATCTCCACCCATTGCTCTATTTTTAATTATTACGAATTTTTGTGCTTCTAGAATTCCATATATTTTTTATTGCAGTCCTCGTCTTCCATTTCTTTCTTTTTCCATCCCCCTCTCTTGTTCTCCCTTCTTATTTCGCGCGGCCCTTTGCTAATGTCTAGATTAATTTTCTGTTCTGTGTATTTCATAGAGAGCATTAAACTGATCTGTGTTACACGCGCACTGACTTGACCCTGAAAATATTTCTGAGGAGCTTGGGAGATCTTTGGCCATCTGGAGAGAAGATGGAGCAGGAAAATAAAGAAACCATATAGAGCAGGAACTATAAAAGTTTTTTCTGAGAAATAACCCATTCTAGGGTGTACGTGGACAGGGCTTGGAGAAAGGGGTCCTCACAGACTAAAAAATGTGACAAACAGCCAGAAGCTTGTGGAGACAGAGGGACCAGCACCAAAGACGTCAGCTCAGAGGAACCAAAAGGCTGTCCTTGGACCTCATCACCCTGTACATCCTCAGCCTGGATTTAGTGACTGGATTTAATTTCCTCTTGCACCCTCTGGCAAGAACGTATCTAAGTCCGTGGAGCCTGGACCAGGGAGAGTGAATAATCCTTGAAGATGGAGTCAGGAGATGCCAGGTAGCCTTCCAAGAAGCAAGAGATGAGGTAACAAGCCACAAGCCTTGTGGTAAAAGATAACATAATAGAAATAGGTTAATTTAAGATGTGAGAGTTCATTAATAAGAAGCCTGAGTTAATAGGCCAAATCGCATGTAATTAATATTAAGCCTCAGAGTGGTTATTTCAGAAGTGGCTTCAAAAACAGGCAGATGGAGTAAACCTGGTCCAGGGAGACCAGCAGGTTCTAGCTACAAACGCCCACATATCCCCTTTCTCTCCTACGTCACCGACTTGAGCTGCTGAGTTCTGCTTTTTTCCCCCGTCCCACCCTCCCATCCCGGTGGATTGACACCTCTGAAAAGATGAACCAAGATCAATCCTCTCTCCTTCTGTCAAGTATCTGGACACAGGACAGGAAAAATAACGAATACACCTTCTTGTTCATTGCTATCCCAAAACTTAGCACAGTTTCTGCATATCGTGAGTACATGATAGATGTCTATGGGATAAATAAACTACAAAATATCTACAGCAACTTTTTCAATGGTGAGAATAAGCTCCAACGGCTGACTTTGAAAATGCCTCAAGGGAATGCTTGTGAACACTGAAAACTAAGGAAGGCCACTGACGGCAATCTGAAAGAAGCAGACCTGGCATTCGGTTGTAAGTA
>LOEQ01011942.1:20664-41821 GCA_001685075.1 Bramus lutescens
CCTGAAGAGAGAGCCTGAAGAGAGAGAGGAGTTCAGGCTGGATGGGGGAGGGAGTGGGTGTGGCTTGTCTCTTAAAGAGGCAGAACAATCATTACAGTCATGACTAAGAAATCAAGATGGTGAACTTCCAAGATGGCTGGTTTCTTTACCCTTCTGACCTGACATGAAAGCCTGACAGTTTAAAATATGTTGCCATTTAGGGGTCATGGTTGTGTTTGTTTTCTCTGCCAGTTAAAAGGATTAAAAGTCAGGAAAAAAAATCTGAAGCTTGACTAGCAATGGAGAAGTCTCTACCACAACAGGAACAGACAGAATCAGCAGCTGAAGAAAGGTGTTTATTGGGGCAAAGAAACACAAACATGCAGCAGACACACAGAGGAAAAAGACCCTCAGCAAAGCCGAGGGGGGGGGACTCGGGATGCCAAAAAGATCCAAACTCCTTTCAAGAGCTTGGCTATGTTAAGTCTCTGAATAGTCTTCCTCCCCTAACTTAAGTCAGTTTGAAGAAAGACTGGACGTCTGAGTGGTCCACAACCATTGTGTAAACCCGTCCTGGCCTTGAACTTGTTGAACCAGTTCATCACCAGAGACCTTACTGACAGGAGAAAAAGTCTACAGGCCTTTGGTTTAAATTGCCAGGGTTAAACAGTCTCAGGCCAGGAGTGTGAGGAAGGAGCCAGCCATCTTGGAAGTTCACCACCTTGATTCCCTCCCTAGTCGTAGCCCCTCTAGCTGTCTGCCCATCAGAAACTATCTAACTCTTAGTCCCTCATCAGCTTCGCCATATATATCTCTATAAATCAAAAAGACAACAGGGCATTCATTCTTCAGCCACAGTTTGAACTTCTCTGTCTTTAGGGTTAAAAATCGATAGTTCAGACGCGGAGAACAATCGTGCATACTTGAAAGAAGGGAAACCACTGAAGGCGCATCACATTTCCAGGCTCCCCTTGCTTTGGAGAATCTCTGTCCACCTTTGTCGTCCCCCCCATCAAGAGCTGCCCCCTGTCTGCTCAATTCCTCCTTTGTACTCCTGTGTTGTTTATACTCAGGAGGAGGTCTCCCTTATTCAAATTTCACTTATCTCCAGTGAAAGTTGGCTTTGTGGTTAGCTTTCTAAGAAGGGTCATATGAATAATAAAAGCTTACCTTGGGAATAGGGGCCTTTCATCCCCCCCACCCAGGCCTTTGCAGGTCTCCGTAGGATTTTGTGCTTTTCTTCTTCCACCATGGCATAATTATAAGACTGAGTCTTCAGTCAAACCCCCTTTGCAACGTTAGTAGATTGTAACCTTAGGAAAGCAGACCACATTGCAGACTAATGCCACCCTGTTAAGGTTCAATTGATACTCTGTTTTGTGGAGCACTCACATCTTATCACCGGGGTGGCCTTCATCCATCATTTCCTGAAGGTTATTTTTGCAGAATTTCCTTCCAAAATGGTAGATTACTGTACAATCTAGGGCAGAAGGTAAGGCAGAAAACTTCATTCTTCATTCTTGATTTAAACAAAAACAAAAACAAACAAACAGCAAAAGGAATGGCCAGCTTGGTCTCTCCAGAGCACAACAAGAGGCCAAGTCAGATCATGGAATTCTTTGATTTACTGAGTGAACTCGTAATTCTTTATTAAGTGACCTCCTGGACTCGAGATTTCTGAGCCATGAGAAATGATGGGTCACCATTCCAAAATAAGAACACTAGCCTGGGCCAGAAAGAATTATATAGCCATTGGGGCCAGAAGGTCAGAACTAGAAGCTTAACTTTTATGTTCCATAAAATAAGAAGTCCCTGCTAGATCTCTGAGTTTAGCTCTCACAGAGATTTAGAGATTTCACCCACACGGGGGTTGCATTGGTTTCTACTCAGCAACCCTGCGTGGTAGGCAGGTCAACTATTACTCTCCTCCCTGGGCCAAGGAAGAATGAGGAGCCATTGAGGCTAAGTGTTTTATGTAAAATAAACAAAGCAAAGAAGGGCCTTGGCTCCTGAAGAGAGCCAAGATTTCTGAATGCAACCAAATGTTTCTGACTTCATTAAAACAATTAGACTTTCAGCAATTTGTTCTCTAAGTCTCAATATGTTTCTTTACCAGCCAAGTACTCAATTGTTCTTCAGAACGCGGAGTTGTTGGACCACTGAGTTATGGTGGTCAAGTAGGAATGTCTTCACTTATACATTTAGCAACTATTGATTAATTTGTGTGTGGTGTGTGAAGCTGTTCTAACTAGAAGTTGAGGAGGAGGGGCAGGCATCTCACATGAGATATAAAATGTGGTCATGGGCCAGGTCAGACATCTGAGGACAGAGTTATGACTTGCTGGCCTGGCATTGGAAATAGTTAGTTTATGAGTTGCCTAGAGAATCGAGTATCTCAGGCTTGTTTTTTCCATTGGATTTAAAGAGAGTTCCAGGGAAACTGTTTGATTTTTTAGAAAAAAAGATTGAAAACGAAGTGAGAGATAGAGGATGGGACTAGCAGGAATCCAATGTCAAGGCAGTTCTCAGTTCTAGCCATGTCCAGTCATTTAACAGCTTGCCAGGGGCTCAGCAGCTGCTCACCCATCCCAGAATGTCTTTTTTATAGGCAAGCAACCTGTCTCTTTTTCATTTAAAATTCAGCCTAAAGCTAATGTAAGACTTTGACCTGTTTAATTTTGCTTAAATGTCCTTAACTTGACTCAATCTAAAAAAAAAAAACTTATACTCACTGTTTTCTTCTTTTTGTGACAAAGTCTGTCAGTTCTTCCCCAGTACCTACCTTCTCCCTCCCTAGTGAAGAAATCCTGGCTGTTGGGGAACACAGGATTGAAAAAGAAGAAGAAAAAACATACCCTGCAGCCTTCTTTTAGCTGGGTGTGGCCATCTGATGGAATTCTAGTCAATGTGATAGAATTTGATTTGTATAGTATTTACATCATAGTAATCATGATAGTTCCCACCTTATCCACAAGATTGCTTTCTGTGGTTTCAGTTACTCTCTGAATATTACATATGGAAAATTCTGGAAGTAAAGAATCTATAAGGCATAAACGTGTACAGTTCTGAGTGGAGTGGTGAAATCCACGCGGTTCTGTTGTGTTCTGTCCTGGGCACGCTGTGTTCCCATTCCCATTTCTTGTTCACCTGTCAGCCACTGGACAGCTGCCCCAGCTGATTGTGTGCAGGTCTTTTCTTTAATCATGGCCTCCTTTATGGTTCTATTACCAGTCGTTCTATGTTATTATTATATATTATTGTTACTTTCCTAATTAATCCAATACATTCTTGTTACAAGTATATGTAGATAGGAAAAAAAAACCCAACACATTATATAGAGAACTCAGTACTGCTCCCCTGGGTGTACGCTTGCAACATGATAGAGAACAGGCTACTCCTCGTCTTTGTTCTCTCTTGTCTGTTAACACACAAGCAGAAGGAAGAGCCACCCCAGCCAATAACATTCAGGTGTATATGAAGACTGCTCTCCAAATGGTAGCAGCCCCCTGAGCTCCTGATCATCATTGTTTCCTTCCTTCCTGATCCAGATGTTTCAGTCTACTCTGAACCACATCCAGGAGTTTGCTGGAAGGACTCAAAGGTGGGTGGGCACATGGCTGAGGCTTCTTATGGTCCTATAGAAGGAGTTCTATTATCAGGGAAAACGTCAGGCAGAGTCTGTGGGAGCTCACTTTGTGGGACTCTTCGGCTTCTCTGCCCATCAATGGCAACGGAGCACGGTGTGTGATGTTTGCAAGCAGGGAGCCCCTTTGGAAGCTGGTCACACTGCACACCTTCTTCCTATCATCTTCCAAAGTTCCATACTCCTACATGAAAAGCAGACAGATGATCCAGCCACAGGCTTAAGTGTTTAAGCCTCTTGAGTCAATTAATCATAACTCTGCATATTCTTCTTGCCTTTGGGGGCAGAAAATGCTAGTTCTTCCCCAAAATTATTATTTAATTTTTTTGTACATGCATTTTGCCTGCTCGGTGCCTCTGGAGCCCAGAGGAAGGCTTTGCATCTCCTGAAACTGGAGTTATAGAAAGCTGCGAGCTGTCATGTGGGTGCTGGGAATTGAACTTAGGTCCTCCACAAGAGCAACCAGGGCTTGTCACTGCAGAGCTATCTCTCTAGACACACCCCAACATTACTTAACTATCAATCCAGGACATTTCAAGAACCACAGTCCCAGATGCCGGCTAAGAGCCGACCTGATAGTGAACTTTGCAAAGCAGAATGGCTATGCTAATTCTTCTACACAGGACTGCTCAGATTCTATCTGAAAGAAAGCCATTTCTAGCTTGTGTAAGGTAATATTTCCTCTAGGTTTTGTTCATTTCTCTTAACCAAAGCTAATTTCGAGAAGTATCGGTCCCTTTGCTTGGCACATAGGCAGAAATCCATCTTAGTATCCGTCATTACAATGTGGGTAGAGACCTTCAGCAGACTGATACATGTTCATCTGGCAGCATTTATTTTTATTTTTTTTTTATTTTCAGATCCTACATAGACTGCAAGTGGTATCTATTTACAGAAGGGCCTGGGTTCCCAGGGTTCACTGGTCCACTGACCCACTCACCATGTTGGAAGCACGGAGGTCCTTGGGCCACAGATCACCAGGGAAACCAGGAATGTTAAGCAGGTGGATTGTCTTTTCAAAGAAAAGGATCTATAACCTGTTTTTCCACCTAGACGGCTGTATTTGGAGATGATTAATGCGATCTGCATTGTCTGAAGGGCCAGGTTATACCAAGCTCCCACAGCCAGGACCAGAGGTGGTTAATATTCTAGATGACAATTTTTTACTGTCTAAAGGGCCAGGCCATAACAAGCTCCCACAACCAGTACTGGAGAGACTTAACAGTCTAGATGATCCTTACATTATCTGTATAGCCAGGGCTTCCCCAGGCTCCCACAACCAGGACCAGAGATGGCTCATAGCCCAAATGACTTCTGTGCTATCTGTATGACAGAGACCACACCAGACCCTTCCCCAGGTCCTTAAGATAGTACGGATGACTTTAGCTCTAGAACCCACCTTCTTGGAAGAAATGACATGATGTGTGTGTGTGTGTGCGTGTTTCAAATTGTGCATTGTTTAAATATGCTTACAATAAACTGTCTGGCGTCAAACTCCAGAACTTTGATCCAGCCTGGCTGACTAAGTCTGACTGAACTGCATTTTCCTTTTTGCCTCCTCACAGATCATTTCCCTGCTGGTGGTGACTCTTGCAGAGATCCTCACACCACAGTGAATAGAGAGAGATGAGCTGATGGAAGATGGCTGGGCTAATATGGAGCTGGAGGAACCAGGCCCCAGCTTGTTTCTTCCTGCTTAAGGACCCATCACTAGAGCAGGCAGAGGCCATGTGCGGTGAGTGGTGGGGGGATGCTACTTCTACAGCTTCTGGTGGATCAGCAAGACACAATAACCTATAATTGCCTTTGACTGTACTTTATAATCTTTTCTACATCAACATTCAAACTCCAGAGGGTCAAATCAAGGATGTGTTTCTTAATTTTTATTAAAAAATTAGTTAACTTTCCAAAGCTACAGAGAAACCCTGTCTRGAAAAACCACACACACACACACAKAAAAAAAATTAGTTAACTTATTTAGTTATTATTGAGACAGGGTCTCATCATATAACCCAGGCTGTCATGGAACTATGTAGCCCAGGCTAGACTCAGATCAGCAATGATACTCCTACCTTTACATCCCAAGGACTGGGGTTACAGGCATGAGCCACTATACCTGACCTGATTATTTATTCTTGAATGGATGTACCCTAAGCAACTTTCTCATTCTATAGGGATGAGACTTAAGACTTGATCTAAGTTATGGCAAGTTACCAAAAAATGGGGCTTTCCTCCTGGCCCCTGGTTCCCATACACCCTGAGCAATCACCTCTGTTCAGCGACATGTCCACGCACATTCCTGTGTGCTCATGTCCCAAAACACGGGCTCCTCAACTGACTCTGAAGTCAGTAATTGAATCCTCAAGATGTGTGGTCTCTTTAGAAACAAGAAGAAAGTCTTACAGTCATAACATAAGGCACACCATTCTATGATAGTCCTTTGTCTTCATGGGATTTTAAGTGGTATCCTTGGAGAGTAAAAATCACCCTAGCACACAGGAAGGAACCCAGCCTATCGCTCTCCAGTCCTCCCCTCACATCAACAACAGATGCTTATTACTATTCAAGAAACTCACTAATTTGCAGGATGCCAAGCAACCTTGCATTTTTCAGGCTTGTGTGGGCACCAGAGAAATGCTATTTACGGATATGTTAATATCTACTCATCAACCTAGAAGATGTAGCCCAGTTCCCGGATTGAAGCTCCTTATAAAGAAAAGTAGATGTGGAATGTGAAAACTCCTGTCTTAAGAATTAAGCAGGGCTTCTAGGGATGACTTGGATCTAATTTAGAGGCCCGTGCGCTGACTGGATTCCAGGGAAGCATTACAATTACGTGTGTCATAACCACCAACTTGCTGATGGCTGTGCCACCTAATGGTTGGAGGAACACAAACAGGAAAAAAAATCCACAAATGATTTTTGTGTGTGCATTTTAAAATCTCCAAAGATCAGGTCCCTTGATCAAAGCGCCAGAGGATCGGTGACAAGGTGTGGCTGTCATGTTCTGGCCAAGGGACCTATCACTAGCATTGTGGCTAGGTGCCTCTGCAAAAACGGGATAGCATCAACATATTTGGGGCTTCTATGAGCACAAATTTCGTAATTATCTGTAGGATGGTGGAGAAGATATGAAGAGGTCAGTTTGCTCTTCCACCAACTGCTAAGGGGAAACACATTCCTAAAGTGTAAGAAATCGACCACAGAAATCGAGAGGTTCACGGCAAGGTTCTGGTTTAGATTTTGATTTGCCTTTTCCCAGCTAGAAAAGAAATGTGGTACACGTCCATGTCACAGCTGGCTTCACCCCATCAGCTTTGCTTCCCAGGTGGCCCTGCATGCACATTTGTTCATCCCCATTGGCATCCGACGTCTTCTCCCTTTCAGGGCATTGACGTACATGTGTGATTATTTATGGTCTCGCTCTCGCCAATGGTTTGTTTTCTATTCTGTGCTTACTGAGTACCCAGCCTCAACCACAGTGGCTTTGCTCCTGGGCAGACCCTATCATGTGTCTCTGCTTCTCCTCCTGTCTCCATGTCTCTCTAGCCACTGGCTTTTCCCCCCACCCCCCTCATCACCCAGGGGAGATGCAGAAGTTTTCAGGGCTCTGGATGAAGAGAAGAGTCTTCACCCAGGACAGTGTTTACAAACTTCCAATCCTGACTTAGGTGATTTTAGGGAACGCACAGATGTGTCCTTAAATGACATATTACGACATCAGAAGAATGCCCTTCCCTTTTCAATTCTCTTCCAGTCCTTGTCAGAATGTTTCTAGTTAGCACTCTTTAGCTGTCAGCTCAGTGACACTCTTAGAGCAGATTTCAAGGCCAGACATTTGACAATATGAATCTAATAATGAAGTTTTGTTGTTACAGGTTTTAATTTCTCAGTTTGTGCCAAATGATGCACCATGTTTTATGTCTAATAACAAATGAACCACCTCTAAAAGATGTTTCCCTTTCATAGCCAACAAGAATCACTAGAAACAGAATCCCTTGAATTGAAAAAGTGAAGGCCAAAGAGATAATGGTACAGACAATACATAAATCCTCTAAAACTTGGGGGGCGGGGCTAATGTGGCTAAACTTTCACCATTTGTTCCAGATCACCGAGAAAAGCTAACTATGGCCTGGGAGGGACACTGGTACTGCTCTAAGCAAACAGAGGCTGCTTCTTACTCTTTTTCCTCTGCTGGCACCCATCCTCCCTGTCATCACCAGGACAATCACCTCCTGCTGACCATCCCCTTGCACTACCAGTACTGCGTGTCAGCATCTTACTATTTTGTCACCGTATCTGCTCCCCCTACACTAGGTCAGGTCTTCATCATTTCCGGCCTCTAGTGCTGCAACCACTGTAATTCCTTTAGGTACCCATAAGGCAGCACTTTCGGGTTCGGAGGCTAGCATACATCTCCCAGGTGCACATGCGTGAGTCACCAGCAGGCGCAGGGCATAGCACCACCCTTCATCAGCGTCTGACGTAGACAAGTCTTTCCCCTCATGNTTTGTGTCCCGCGCCATCTTTCCATCTCCGCGGAATATTTTAGGATTAATATTTTAGGATTATCAACCACCTCCCACCAGCTTCCTTACTTAATTTCTTCCTTCCAGTCCCCTCAGAGCACACATATAAAAAATACTCTACTTCTATCGGCTTCTCTCTGGGGACCTGACCAAGCTTTCCACTGAGATACATGGTCACATTGAAACTTTTCTGCCTGCCTCCCATGATTTTCCCATTTCTCCTCCAGGTCTCCAGCTATTATCCCTTTGTTCATTATCGCTGCGAAAGATCCGAATTTCAGTAACTGTCTTTCCCTTGCTGTGAAGAGACACCATGACTACAACAATTCTTTTTTAAAATTAATCAATTAATTAGTTTCTTCCAAGCCCAATCGGTTTCCTCTCCCTTCCTTCTCTCCTTCCAGTCCCTCCCCCCAACATCCCACCTCCCTGCATCTCCTTCCTCTCCCTTCCCTTCAGAAAAGTTCAGGCTTCCCGCTTTTATCAGCCTGCCATGGCATATTGAGTTGCAACAAAGCTATGCACTTCCTCTCCTACTAAGGCTGGATGAGTCAACCCAACAGGAGGAAAAGTGACAGAGTCAGAGATAGCCCCAGCTCCCTCTGCCAGGAGTCCCACACAAAGACCAAGTTACACAACTGCAACACACCTGCAGAGGTCCCAGGTCAGTCCCACGCAAGTTCTCCGGTTGGCGGTTCAGTCTCCATGAGCCCCCATGAGCCCAGGTAAGATGACTCCGTGTTTTCCCATGGTGTCCTTGGCCTCTCTGGCTCCCTCTCTTCCACAGGATTTCCCAATCCCACCTAATGTTTGACTGTGGGTCTTTGCATATGTTTCTGTCGGTTGCTGAATGAAGCCTCTCCGATGATGACTGGGCTAGGCAATGATCTGTGAGTGTAACGGAGTATCATTAGGAGCCATTTATTTCATTGACTTTGTTTTCTTTTTCCGACCGTCATGTTTGGTTCTATCATAGGTCTCTAGGCTGTCTGCTGTCGTTCTCTGGGTTCCAGGCTTCCAGCTTAGCAACTCTTATAAAGGAAATCATTTTGTTGGGGCTGGCTTACAGTTCCAGAGGTTTAGTGCATTGTCATCATTTCAGGAATCATGGCAGCACAGCACCCAGGCAGACATGCTGCTGGAGAGGTAGCGGAGAGCTCTACATCCAGAGCTGCAGGCAGCGGGAAGAGAGAGACACTGGGCCTGGCTTGAGCATTTGAAACTCAAAGTCCACTTCAAGTGACACTTTCTTGAACAAGGTGACACCTACTCCAGCAAGATCACATCTTCTAATAGTGCCACTCCCAGGTGACCGAGCATTGAAATCTATGAGCCTGTGGGGCCATTCTTATCCCAACTACCAAAATAACATTATAAAGAAAATAGGTCTATTTACCTGAGAGTTCTGGAATTTCAAGGACCCCAAATCCGAAGATCATCATCTTGGTAGAGTCCTAAGGAGACACAGGGCACACAACGTGACAAACACAAGGGAGCACATGGCCACTACTGTAGGCCTCTTTGGGTCTTTCCTCACCTCAGTGTAAAGCCACTGGTATTGATGATGCTCCAATCTAATCCTTTCTCTTCCCAAAGGCTCCTCCCCAAACAGGTCGCTGTACAAGTCATCACTTTCATAATTACTGGGCAATCTCCATAATGGAGAAATTTCAACACATCAAACCTAGACGGGCACATGCAAACCACATCCACACTGCAATACTCAACCCTTTCCATCTGATTTCCCTAGAATGCCCTTTAAAATCCCATTTAGGTCTCCATAGTTTTATTTTGAATGTTTTATATGCTAGTCAGTGTTTCTCTATAAGTTCAGTTTTTGATAATATGCAGTTATGGATGTCCCATGATTTATTTAACCAACCTTTAATCATTGAGATCATTTGTCCATTTCTATTTCCTCATTATAATGAGAAATACTACATTGAAATTGCTAATGAACAACCCCACAGTCAAGCGTGTATATGAAATATACAATGAACAAGGCTCTGACTGGAAACTGTATCAAAAAAGGGCGGTGCCATATATCTCTTTCTTACATACCTTGCAAGAAACTAAAGAAATTTAGTTGTTTAGTTTTTAAAAAGTCAGGGATCAAGAGAACATTAAGAAAGAAAGCATTTCAAAATGCCACTTTAAACAGGGATTTTCTATTGCTGTTAACTAGAAAATCCCTCACATTGGGCATGGTAGTAAACAGTTTCCCGGTTCTCAGAGACAGAGACAGTACAGCATCTGGGCTACATAGTAAGATCCTGTCAGCAAAGCAGACATTCCTACAAGTCACCTAACCTTTCTTCCTTCTCTTAACCGAGAGCAAGAAGAATTTGAACAGTAGCAAGACGCCATGTCTTTGCCCTTTCGGAATCCATGAGAGACAGTCATCGCAAAACCCTTACGAATACTAAAATTATTATTGGAAGGTGTTCAGCTTCCTGCTTGACCCCAGTATCCCCAAGGCTGCAGGTCAGTGGTTTGACAAAGAGACGGTCTCTGGCCCCAACTATCTGCATGTCCAACAGAGGTTAGATACATGACCCAGGGCTGCTTTGGAGAAGTAACTTATTTTTGTTTTGTGGGAAGCAAGGACACAGGGGTGAGAAGACATTGCCCTAAATGTGATATGATTCAGCTGTCCAAACATGGCCTATTCACTTCTTTCTCTCACTATCTCCACATCCAGATGTTTGCCATCACAGAATCTCAGATGATCTTGCCCTCTACAGAGTGTAACTTATACTAATCATGTTTGCCAAAGACTTGCATTTGTTTTTAATTAGAAGACATCTATTTTGATTCAGCCAGACCCCCTGAGCTTCAGTGCTGGACACAGTTTCCATTATTAAAAAGCTTTAAGTCACAACTGCTCTTTGTCTTGTTGTTATGATCACTAAGGTTTTCATTCCAACTCAGTTCAAATAAAAGAAATTTTGAAACTACACTAATTATTTGAATTACCAAATTTTGATACAAGTATCTGTAAGAATTCAAGTAACTCTATTGCATCTATATATTCTCCAACCACTGAATTCTTATGATGGTAATGGGTTCTTAATATTTATTTATCTTTGTGCCTAGAAGTCTCTAACAATTACATTTCATGGTTAGATCTGCTTTCAAATTCTGACCAGATGTGTGGTCTTGCCTGGGTCACCAATAATGTCTCTGAATTTAATTTTCTCATTTGAAAATTAGAGGATTATAAGATGTTATTGTGATGATTAGATACCATAGACTATAATACTCACTAGAGTATTTGCTAGCAGATATGCAAATAAACAGGTTCTTTCTATTTTCTTTAAAAAGTCTTTGGTAGAGTCTGACCTTGAAAATCTAAGTCTGGTGTTATCTCCAGGAGACTGAGGCAGATTTTCATCATTGGTTTCCTGTAGATTTTTAGTTTTTTTTTTCTTTTCCTGAGAGACTAAGCAAAAACCTAGATAAGCTGAGAGGAAGCAAGGACTGTTTTATAAGCGCCCTGCCTTATGAAGCACATGGCTGACCCTTCCTTTGATCCAGAGCTCCACCAACCCGAAGCAGACCATTCGGTCTGTTTGGCATTTCATCACAACAGCCTTGGCATACTGATGCTAGTGATGTTTGATTCCATCCGCTAGGAAGTCATGATAGCTTTTACTAACTCTCTTGCCGCTTAAGAAATGAGGAGTGAGGAAGAATAAATCTTTAATCCTAAATATTCAGAACAGATGAGGATGGACTGGAGCGATCGCTCAGCACTTAAGAACACGTGTTGCTTCGGCACAGAACCCGGATTCAGTCCCAGCACCTGCATGGTAGTCACATCCCTCAGTCACTCCAGCTCCAGGGATCTGATGTCCTCTTCTGACCTCTGACCTCAGACGTGCACATGGTACATATGCATACACGCAAACAACCATACACATAAAGTAAAAATAAATATGTCTTTAAAGACTCCTTTGAAAGAGATGAGGAAACGCAGCCATGAAGAGGTCATGTGATCTGCCCCCCACTATTACGCGATGAAGGTAGGACTCTGACCCTGAGTTCTTGGGGACCACATGGCTTCAGTTGTATCTATAACTATGGAACAAAAAATACAGTTTTAACTTATCAGGAGTATAAATTAGTTTCAAAGTCTAAAAATTGTGCAAATAGTTTGGAAAACTACTTGTTTTGAGTTTAAAAAGTACTACATTTGATTTAAGACAATAATGAAAATGTCTGAAGCAATAATGGCTTAAAACTTTGACATATGAACTTTTTGTTGAACTGAAAACACTTTTTAATGACATAATTGTGTCACTGCTGCTTTTTCAATGTAATTAGATGTCGTTTGTCTTGGTTTGCCTTTTTATTTTGATAGATTTCTCAGAATCTTTACTAAGCTTTAAATCACTTGGCAATGGAATCACAAAAGGTATGAGCCCGTCTTTGGTGAGATCTCTCATGGCAGAAAATGACATGTCTAGCCAGGGCATGCCCTAGGACATTCACGGAGTCAGTGAAGTGTTTAGATCCTGTCATGGGCCAAGCAATGTGAGAATTGCTGTAATGGGACCAGGACATGGGAAAGATGGTAGAATGTGTGCCAGAGAGTCTGTGCATGGTAGTAGAAGTAGCAGCTGATGGTCGAGAGCACATGGAGAGGAAAGTCTATTGTGAGAGAGGTGAAGTGACTAAGTGTGTGCACGTGAGTGCGTGTGTGCATGTGCATGTGTGTGTGCACATGTGCACGAACGTATGTGTGCACATGTGCGTTCACATGTGAGTGTGTGCATGCATGTGTGTGCACATGTGTATGCCTATGTGCGTGTGCATGTGTCAGTGGAAGCAGCAAGCCTTGTGTGTGAGTAAAAGGCAACATTCAAGCATGGGATACAGAAGCGATGTATTATCAGCAGATTGAGCAATGTGTAGCTCATCTTATTTTATTTTTAGCATTTTCTCTTGGTAGAAACCAACGCATTAGGGGTGGGGCTGAACTTGAAACTACACACTGACAGGGAAAGATGACTTCTGTGCTGTGTCTTTAGACCTGGCCGAGAGAGCCGTACTGCCCATCTTCTGAGCCCCAGTCTTCATGAGTGGGGGGAGTGCTCTGGGCTCGAAGTCCCGCACAGCCTGGAGAGGTCCAGGAACCCAGGTGACAGCCCTTGGGTGACACTCACCCAAGTTCAGCTCTCCAGGTGTTTGTAGTTCATTTAACAGTGCATTTTTATATTTCTTCACGGCTCTCCTATGTCACTAAGTGTGTGATAGCATCATGTGCAAACTTTAGAAACTGTTGGTTTTATCCTTTAACCAGTGTGGGATTAGCCCACTCTATAAGCTCTTCCATCATTCACCCTATTCAATTCTCTTGTTATTTCCCTAGATGGTTGCCCTTAAAACTTTAAATAGAATGTTTGCATCTTTATGTCTTGAATTATCAAACACAAAGATTGCCTTTCAACTCCTTTTTTACTTTTTAATTTTTTATACTTATTTATTTTTGGTTTTTCATGACAAGGTTTCTCTGTGTAACAGCCCTGGCTGTCCTGGAACTCACTTGGGAAACCAGGCTGGTCTCGAACTCAAGGGGATCCACCGGCCTCTACCTCTTGAGTGCTGAGATTAAAGGTGTGTACTACCACAGCCTGGGTTAACTTTCCTTTTTATATTCCCTTTTTATCATCATGTCTGGAATTTTCTAGATAAAAATACCCATCTTCTTACCCTTTACTGTAGCTTTTGTTTCTCATTTTACACCCAACTTCTGTTATTTGTAATTTTCTATTAACCTTAACCATGACTAAAACATAAAGCATTGTTTCTGAGCATAATTAAGGCTTGTCTGTAGAATAACTTCAACTATGCTAACTTAGAAACCAGTGTTTTTCTTGTTCTGACTACATAAAGGGCGCTTGTTGCAAGATCAAATACTACACTTTGACTACATATTTCTATGCCGCTTAGGCTTAATTTACTTCTTCTTGTCCAATTATGTTGCTTTTTGCATTTTTAAACATTGCACATAGTATGACATCTCTGGAAACACCCGTATCTCTTATGCTTTCCAATTACCAATGTTCCTCATCTTTCTGATTTTTCCTTTGCATTTTCTTTTGTCTGTTCAAGCTAAGTATCTTCTGACAGAGTGTGGAGAAAGTTAATCGCAAGAATCCTTGCATACCTCACAATAATTTTGTGCACATCTGCACTTCCCTGAGGTTTTGGTGTGGTCGAGAAGTCTAGGTTGCTAATTTTTTTTTTTTTTTGGTCTTTAGCCTGATTTCTCATTGGTCTTCCAGACTTAGCTATAATGTATGGGAAGCACTTTGCCTAATTTCGTTTCTTTGTAAATGAACTATTTTGTCTTTATTAGAGTGTTTTTCCGCTTTATCCCAAATGCTCTGGAATTTCATAATGGTATGTGTGGTTGTCATCATGTCTGGAATTGTCTAGATTCAAAGGTTCTTGCTATACTTCCTGTGAGAGGTAAAGTGTTAATGTGTTCTTTCCTCCTGCAGTGAAAGAACAAAGAGCTTAGACCAAATGAAAATGTTCACATCATGTGGCTTAGTAAATCATTTGAAAACATTATGCGATAATGACAAAATCTGGGGGAAAGCAGCAGGTTGAGTAGCAGTCCCAAGGTATTGGTCCTGAGTATATTCTATGTTCTTGTTATCTTCTTCCTTCCTTCCCTGCCTCCCTCTCTCCTTCCTCCCACACCCCATCAACCCTCTCCAAAGGACTGTATAGATGAAAGATTTCCTGACTCACAGTTTGAGGGTATAGCATATCATGGCATCATGGCGTAGATGGTGTCATGACAGGATCGTGAGCAGCGGGCCACACTGCGTTTGTATTTGGGAAGCAGAGAGTTATGGATGCTTACTCTCGGCTCGATTTCTCCTTTGTGTGCTGCTTGCTAACTCGGTTGCCCCTTTAAGGTGGATCTTGAAACCCCAAACGGAAAAGGCCAGAGGCTTGTCTCTCCCATAACTCTGTATCCTATCAAGTTGACAATCCATATTAACCATTGTGTCCCTCACGTCGAGAAAGGGGTATCTGCAAAAGTGCCTTGCATTCTGCATCTGTGCATGGCTTGTTCTCCCTGTAACCATATCTTTAGCTTCCCATGTTTCACTCATGCTCTCTCTTTGACCCTTTCCTGTGCTCCGTGATTCATACATGCTTCATCTTTAAACCTTTTTTGAGTTTTAGCAGGAAGCATTTTGTCTATTCTCTAAGTTCCACTGTTTCCTCAGGAGTTAGCTTATCTGAATCTTCTCTGACTTCTGTTTGCTTTTAAAGTTATGGAGATGCTTGGGTGCTTCTTCATGGTCCTCCATATGTCAGCCTATGGGAAGTCGAGGAGCTGTTGCTGGGAGTTGAGCTGCTCAACTACAGATCTTACTTTTGGTGAGTGGAATGGTGCTGTTCCTGATATGGGCAGCCCTCCAGATGTCATGACGCAGGGGGTTTATTAGAGCCACTGAAATCATCTGCTGCTCCATCCTGGGCAGTTTGTCTGGTCCTTGGGAGAAACATGCTCATTCTGTTTCCAAGGGCAAAGCTTGCCTGTTTGCTTTGAGCACTGAATTGGGGGTCACCAGAGAGCATTTTTCTTTTGGACCTGAAAGTAAATAATTCTTCCTACTTCACTTCCCACTCCAGTCCGCTGCAGGAGTTTTATAGTCGCAATATCTGCAGGACTCCTCTAGGCTGAAGCCGGAAGATACCCTAGCCTTTTCCATGTGAGACTGGTCTGGTGTGGGTTTTGCACTGTCCACCCTACCCCAGTCTATTGTCTTCCATTTGCTTCCTGCCTCCCAGACACTTGCTAATATTTCTATACTCTCCTAAACTTCTGTCCAGGCTATTACTCTGAGCATCATATTGATGATATTCTAGAAGGAAGAGAGGATAAATATCATATTCCACTCATCACCTTGAACACAGCACAATTTATTTTCATTACATATCACAGAGCACTGATTAAGGTAAGCTAAACTGTAGCAGAGTGACCCGAAGATATATCAGCTAATCCTACTGTTTTTCACATTGGTGTAATGCTTCAAGATTTCTGGAGGTGGTTCTCTTCAGTGATTCCAGGACCCAGGGCCTTCTGAGATCTTCTCATAGGCAGTGGAAGAGGAGAGAGCATGGAGAAGACATGTTGGCCTCTCGAGAGCATTTACTCAGCAGCACACATACCTGTTATCCTAGCATGCTGGGGCTGAGAGCAAGGCCTATTCCCATAGGAGATTGAAAGAGGCTGGAACCCAGTCCAGGCAGCCGCTTCTCTGCTAAGTCTCCATGTGACATCCCGTCTCCTTCACATCACGTCTGGCCCCAGAGCACAGGTACTAGGCAATCTCAGACCTGGGCAGATTGTGCTTTGCTCAGTGACAATCATCAGTCTTTATGACAGCAGTGCGGATGACACCTTCCTACCTGCAAGTTCCCAGTAGCTGTGCCATGCATCTTACTGAGTTGTTTTGAAGAGAAATTCAAGGAAAATGATTCTCATTTACTAAAATATCTATGTGTCAGGCATTGTGCTGAGTGATTTCCATATAATTCAGACAACGCCTGTTCTCTCGGAGTCACAACAAACGTCGTTTCTGTTTGTTAAATCTGGGCTCTCTGTGGGACAGGCACGGAAATCCAGGATGTTTTTACAAAAGGAATTTGGCATGACGTTGTTGTTCACCTACTAAGCGCTAGACATGCTGTCAGGACTTAGGAACTTAGGCTTGGGAAAGACTCCATGCCCTGTTTCCAGAAGCTTGGCTTTCCTAAGATGCAAATGAGCCATCCTAGCACAGTATGATGAGTCTTGTGCTGGAGGCAGAGGGAGGGAGTATTTTCTCTGCTGAGAGGGGCAAGGGTGGGAAGACAGGTTGAGCATCTGAGCGGGGCCTTAACTCTCATACCTTCTCCAGCACCATGTCTGCCTGCACAGGGCTACGTTTCCCACCATGAGGATAATGGACTAAAACTCTAACTGTAACTCAGCCCCAATGAAATGTTTTCCTTTATAAGAGTCGCCTTGGTCAAGGTGTCTCTTCACAGCAATAGAAACCCCAACTAAGATATATTTGATGATGGGGCTAGTCTTGCTTTGTACAATGGTCAGCATCACCGCTGGCTTCTCCCTAGATGTCAGAAATGCCCCCTAAGTTCTGACAATGAGAATAGTTTTCGGACCTTGTCTCATATTCCTTGAGCAGCAGAATGGCCTTTGTTAAAAAACAGCATCAAGCAGATGTAGCCTTGCTCACATCTTCTTCTACAGAATTAAGCACAGAGTTTTACATCTCATAGTTCTTTTGCTGATTTGATAACACATCTCCTTCAAAGGCCGATTAACTTTTTCATTAGCTAACAATCCTGCCAGAGTGATGTTAGGGGACACACAGGGGACATCACCTACCCTCTTTTTTTTTTGTTCTCACTTTTAACACGTCAGTTTCTCTAATAAGCATCACATGATCTAATGGACATTTGGTATGCACTGACTTTCTTAAAGTAGAACTCAAGTCACCTTTAACAGACAAACTCACGGGCATCTAAACAGATTAAACATGACTTCTGAATGCCTTTTCTCTTCAGGCCAAAATGGTCTCTTTCAACCTTCATAGCCTAACCCACTAAAATTAGTTTATCTTCTGCAGACACCACTGTGGTCCATCTGGAGAAAGTATCAGCCAGGCCTCTCCGTTTCCTTGGCTAAATGTGTGCTCTTCACACATCTGGTGTCTAAAGCACATAGATCTCTCTTAAATCAACAGCCCAGAATAGCATCCGTGTGAATGCCTGTTAGAGGATTCATCCAAGAATTGATTGTAGCACAGCATTTGCCAGAAGTGTGATCAAGACATCTGATTTCTCAGACAAGCCGTCTAAGTGGAATATTGACTTCCCCTTCCTTTCGGCTCTACACAAAGTCAGCTCATCAGAAGGCAATGGATCCGGTCTGGCCTCTATCATTACTCAAACATTTCATAGAAACACTTTGGGCAGCAGGTTTCCTTTTTTCTCCCTAAAGACCGCAATACTTGGCACATCCATCTCTGGTAAAAGAGCTGTAAAATCATAGTCAAAGATGCTGTTGATCACAACCCGGTGTCAGGTTCTAAGAAAGAACTGGCTTCTGGCTCCAGCGGTAAGGCAGGAGAAGGCAGAACGTGTCTTCAGACCAAGTGTGGGCCAGTTCCCAAGCCAGCACCATGAGCACCAGAGGGAGGGTTTTATGTCTCTCTAGACTTCCAGGATGTCAGGGCTAATGGGGGTACCAAGGAAAGAAGTGTGTTCTAGAAGAAGAAGGAATGCTGAGGGGTGTGGTAGGAGCATCTTCCATGCTCTGGAGAGATTATATCTGTGCTGTGGCTTTCTTGACACCTTCAACTTTGTTTTCTTTTCACACACACAAAATCAAGGGAGAAAAGAAGGTCGTTTCACTGTAAGTGAGTTGGGCAAACCAAGGCAATTACTTTGAACTGAGAAACAGGAAACAAATGGACACTAGCCAGACCATGTGAAGAAAGAGAAACCTGACTCAATCAGAATACATATGGAAAGTCACATGTGTGGCATGTTCCCACCTTTCATGCCAGTGCACTGAGTTCCTTCACCCAGAGCGATCCTGTTCTCTTCTCTCCTCCCTGGAGAAATCCCACCCGTCCTCCCAGATGTGATAGGGATCCCTGCTTTTGAAGAACCTTCCCTGACCAACACCAGCAAAATCCCAGGGAACCCATCCTTGTCCCCCATTGGAATGCTCGTAGCTGTCCAGCACGCACTATCTGTAGGAAGTAAATGAGTGTCTCCTGAGCAGTTTAATTACCCAGGTATTTTTCTCACATATGCCGTCTCACTAATTCCTCTCTTGGCTTTGAGGTAGGGCTTCCTCTGTGGCAAGATGAGGAAAACACGAGCTTCGTTGCAGAGACAAAGTTCAAGCCGTGTCTGTCCTTCCTGGTTAGATTTTTGAGCTCTCCAAATCGATTGTCTTTTACACCTTTCAGCTCTTCGTGCAGAGCAAGTGCTGGATGAATAGAAGATTCTTCATAAAGGCCTGGTGAGTGAATAAGCTAGCAAATGGATTGCCATAAGGCAGGAGAAATGAATTGTTTATAAGCGCATACTGGCCTAAGGACTAATTCTGAAGTGTAGATCAGATGCTTCCCACAGATATTAGGGATAGAAGTCAAACATTTTCTTCCATGCAGACTCAATTAATTTCTCTAGACAGGAAATCAATCACGAGAAAGCCCCAGGTGGATGCTTTGGCTGCTTAGAGCTCTGGCTTCGTAGGACTGAGGTTTTGATGCTCACGAGTCTCGTAGAAAGACTTACCAGTTGGCAGCAGTGGTCTCCTGCCTCGAGAGAGAAGATGCATGTCAATGGGTGAGCTATGACTCGTGCCCAAGCAACGGGAGAAGAGAACATTTTGTACGCAATGTGCATGAGAGTGTGCCATCTCATCCAGCCTAAGGGAGAGCTACATCTCTGGTGCTTTGGGCTTGCTCCATTATTTTAAACATAAAGTTGTCATAGCAATGACAACAACAAATATTTCAAAAGGGGAATTTCTTTTTCTGACACTTTCAAGTAATCATTTTTTTTTTACTTTCACCCATTATCTACCCATGCTTTTTCTACCCATAAACATTTTATATGTAACCATGGTAGTACATCTGCTTTGTAGTCTACCTTTTCTATTCACATCAGAAGCATTTTCTATGTAAAATCTTCCTATTTAAAATGCTTAAGAAAGTCCACACAACATTCCTATTGTGTATCATGTTGACCTATTCCCACATTATTGGATAGTTACTATAATTCTCATACTTTTATGATATTTAGGTCACATTGTAGGAAATCGCTCCCCCCATACAGAAGCAGAATCTGGAATATTCTGGTTACTCACTGCCTCAGAGCACAGTCACAGGTGTAGAGCCCAGCATCTTTCTGTAGCTTCCTCTGCATTAATGATGTGCAGCCTAGGGACCTCACCTTGTTATGGAGCCTGTGCTGACTGCTTGTGCGGGTGGGGACTGGACAGACCCTGATGCAGACAGGAAGTGTGTTCGGTGAGGCAGCTTGACTGGCTGCACATGTGGGAAACACACCCCAAGGTTGCCTTGATTGGAACTTTCTGAAGCAAAATGACTTCACTTTGATTAGATTCTCCAGTGCCAGGGCCCTTCCTCTTCTCTCTGCGTTCTACACTGCATACACATGAAGTGACCACAAAGCCAGATATTAAATACTGAGAGTATTTCAAATCATTTTTGCATGGACATAGTTGTAGACAGTATATAAGTGAGTGTGATTGTGTCTCAATAAAACTTCGCTTGCAAAAAAGAGAAGTGGTTAGGCTTGACTCATTACTTATAATTTTCTAGCCCCACATCTAGAGGTATATGTAGAAGCCACAACGAGCATGTGAGATCACAGGTCTGACATGGTACTTCCACGGAAATTCATGGTCAGAAAAGACATCATATTTTCTATTTCTGCAGGCACTCAGTAAAACCTTTTGGGATTAGTAGCTAAGTGAATATAACATTTGGAGCAAGAAGGTCTTTTTCCATACCTCCAGAGAGATTGCATTCACTCAGACAAGTGTGAAAACCTACAGAAATGGGTCCATCCCACCCTGACTAAAGGTCAGAGAGTTCAGGCCTATTCCTGCTCCTTCAAGGATATGACAGGAGGCTTGACCCAGGGAGTGGCTGCCTACAGGATGCTTGGCCTGGCCTGTGGTTGCTGCATGTTCTACCTAAACAACAGAGTACTTAACTCAAAATATAGTTGCTTGATGTTTCAGGTATTGAAGAGAGAATTACTCTGCCTGTTCTTTGTATTGTATTAAAGCAGTCTTTTGCCTTCGTCACCTCCTTTTGGATTGAGGTGTATAAGAATATGGAAAATAGGGGCTGGAGAGATGGCTCAGTGGTTAAGAGCATTGCTTGCTCTTCCAAAGGTCCCGAGTTCAATTCCCGGCAAC
>LOEQ01011945.1:0-11355 GCA_001685075.1 Bramus lutescens
GGGCAGGGAACCCTGACTGCTCTTTGGACTGGAAATGGAGGGGGAGGGGGAGTGGAAGAAGGGGAGGAAAATGGGTGGAGGGGATGAGTGGAAATTTTTAATAATAATAAAGGAAATGGAAAAAAAAACCCTCATAGCATGTCCAGGAGGTATTTCTCTTAAGACCCTTAAAACCATGCTATTCTTGACATAAATATAGAATGTAATCATTTTCTGAACACAAAGTAAAATTGCAAAACATTAGATTTTCTCTACATATGTCTGTATACACGTTTGTGTCTATATACACAGACACAAACTCACATATTGCAATGATTGTTATATAAAATAACTTAAATGAGACAATGTTGTTTAATTAACATTATGACATTTTAATTATTTCAAACCAATATATGTGCATATGCAGTGACATATGCATAAATAACTCTCCCTTTACGTCATCTTACCTTAGTGGTAATGGAGGTGAATTCATCTGTGATCCACAGTACTCTTATTTTGCAATAATTATTATATAATTTTGTAAGTTATTATCTAATATGTCATGATTCTATTTAATAGCTGAGTAAAGGACATAATTGGTATATGTTTTTTCAACCAAAATCTAAGGTGATATTTTGTTGCTGTTAGTTTTTAGGTTATGCTTTTAAAATGAAATCACTTATGCAATTTCATTCAATAAACAATATTTAACATTTATTTGTATATTAGTAATGACCATCTAAATTAGCTAGGCAATAGGTGAATAGTAAAATACACTGTATTAAGACTTTAGATGATTTTCATTTGAGTGTATGTACTAGGAAATCTGCAATAATGTTGTGAAACAATGCTCTTGTATACTGAAAATATTTGTCATTCTTATTAGTTTAATAAAATTCCAGGTAAGAAGTACAGGCAGGATGGCCAGACTAAGGGAATTCTGGGAAGAGAGTTAGTCACCAGCTAGATGCAGAGAAAGGAAGATGAGAATGCATCACTGAAAAAAGATAAAAATCCACGTGACTAAACATAGACAAGAATTATGGGATAGTTTAAGTTGTATGAGCTAGTTAGTAATAATCCTGAGGTAATAGGCCAAATAGTTCATAATTATTATAAGCCTCTGTCTCTTTTACTGGGTCTGAACAGCTGCAGGACTGGGTGGGACAAAAACTTCTGTTTATATAATTTTAAATACTTCCTGCTGCCCAAATAGACTCCTGGGTACCTGTCTTTCATATGCTTCACTTTCTCCATAGAACAGCATGATTCATCACTGCTCTGCCAATAAAATTCTCTTCACTTTATCCTAAAATATTAGATCTACTGAAGTATTATGTAATATCTCATGTAAATGTGTTGAATATTATTTTAATGCTAGAAAAGTGTGTTGCATCAAGAAATAATCATTTGAGGTATAGCACATCAATTTTCATTTTTTCCTCTGAGATTTTGCCAATTAAAGTTCAAAGAATTTTGGAAAATAAACTGTTTTAAATGCCTTCCATGATATAAATGAGGCTTAAGAATAGTACATGGTATATCTTTAACTAGCCAAAAAAAATCACTTAAAGACTAAAATTCAAATTCTAGCATTTAAAACTTGTCAGTGTTACTTAGAATTAAGCCTTTATGGATGCCATCCCAGTCAGGTTGTATAAGTTGTAGATTTGATGTTAAAATGAACCTAAATTCCTGTCATCTTGTTACAGTAATTTTAGGTCAATTGTGAATTTCAATTCCATATACTTTTTAACTCTCTCCATCTTCTTTATCCTTATGAATTTTTCTAGATTATATACTAGATATAAATATTTTATTTGTTCTCAAATCACATTTTGATAGTTTTTCTGAGTGGGTGATCAGTAGTCATTCCCTTTGTCTTTGCCTAGTATTCACTATTATTATTTAACTTCTCTTATTTATAAGTGTGTACATTATTGTATGTGGATATTTGAGGGTGAATACAAGTACATGGGGTGTGTAAGAACTCGATCATCTGAGGTGGAGTTGCATAGAATTATGTGTGGCCTGATTTGGTTGTAGAAAACATAACTCAAGTCCTCTGGAAAAACATGAAATATTCTTAATTACTGAACCATCTATCCAACCTCTCTGTGCCTTTTTTTTTAGTCAATCGTTTTTCACCTCTTCATACTCAACACATAATCAATATTATGTATTTTTTTCCTCTGATATAAACCACCTTCCTTGGAGTGTAAGGATATGTCATTCTATATCATGATTCCTGTTTGTTTTGATGTGTAATCTACTAAAATACTTGTCTCCTCCCACCCAACATTGCCTTTGGCATTTTTAGTTTTCTTTCCCTTTTTTTCCCTTCTTAATATCTTAGTTGGGGATTCTGTTGCAGCAATGAGACACCCTGACTGAAAAGAAAGTTGGGGAGGAAAGGGTTTACTCAGTTTACACTTCCAAAGCACTGTTCAGGATAGAAACTCAAACAGGTCAGGAACCTGGGGGCAGGGCTCATACAGAGGCCATGAAGGGATGTTGCTTACTGGCTTGCTTCACATGGTTTTCTCAACCAGCTTACTTAGAAAATCCAGGACCACCTTTCTGGGGATGGCACCACCACAATGAATTGGTCCCTCTGCCATCAATCAGTAAATAAGAACATTCCTTAGAGCTGAAACATATGGAGGCTATTTCTTAGTTGAGCTTGCCTTCTTTCAGAAAACTCTAGTTGGCATGGCAGGTTGGTATAGATAGCCAGTACCTCCAACAAGTTCAGCTTGTGTGACCCAGCTTTTCTTGGCAGTTTGTCATTAACCTAAAAGAGATCACATTAATAAATAATCTTTCACCCTCTATCACAGTTATAAAATGACAATAGTTCCCCAGTAAGCAGTGAGACTTCATGTCAGTCTTCCCCATATATGCTGGGAAGTTTTCTGGTTAGAGTTTGCATAGACCTGTGTATACAGAAACATTCACTGAGCGTTCTCAAATACATCAGTGCAATTATGTGTGCAAACCACTTCTTAGTTAGTGTTACTTACTACCTCTGCCCTTACAATATGTCTACGCTGTTTTTCTAGAAAAATTCTAAGATCCCTGAGCCTTATAGTAAAAAGATTAATGTGAATATCCCACTTAGGACTAAGGACTACAAACTTCTATTCTCAGCAGGTCGACCAGTTTGGAGGCTCTATGTTAATATATCAGGGTATATACTGTAGAAGAAGATTTTCTGATGAGGGTTGAGAGTTGCTCTGATCTATGGGTATATCAATAAATCATTAACAATAATTTCAATATATCCATTTATTAGGGTATTATAATGATACAGGGCTTTCCCTGGGGCCTGTGACTTATTTAGTTATAGATTATTGACTACCTTGACATTGTTGGGTGTGGGTTCCAAGTCATAGAGCGGGCCTTAGATCCAGTGAAAAAGTGTTCAGCCAGTTCAATAACATTTATGGCTATATTTTACCAGTGGGACTCTTGTCAATCCATTCTTTGTAGCTTGTGGAGTTCATACTTAGATGAGATTGAGAATAATGTTTCTCTTCCAGCAACATGCACAACTTCCAAAAGCATGATGCCAATAGATATGAGACTTGTCGGTGAGTTCCAGATTGATTTCTCCATATTATGTCACTGAAGTAGTAAAAATTTTCTATTATAGAGTCTTACTGTCAGGTCCTGAAGGCTAGACAAGATTATTAACAATTGCCTATAATGCTTGAGTGTCTATAGGATCAACAACTCAAAAGTAGGTATTCAGCTAACAATCCTGGCGTTTTTATTTTGAATCATGGGATACCTAGTTTGGTATTATATTCCCCTTGAGAAAAGTAACTATGTTAAAACTCTTATCATAAGTTTTTATATTTTATAAATTATGTATACAAGTAGGTTTCAATATGACTTTTTCAAAGCCATATGATGTTAGTTATTCCTCCACATAAACCATCCTACACCTGCCCTTCCACTTTTTGAAAATGATTTTAATTCACATTTTCCTTGGATCTGACTTTCATTATTATCATTATATTTCAATACTTTGATGTGATCAAATGGATTTAAAAACTGAAAAAATATATACTCTATACTTTCAATGTTAAAAATTCTTTAATCATATCCTTAAACTAAAATAATAAATTGTCCTAGATTCAATAATTGGGTAATGATCATTAATACATTTTAAAATTTGTTTATAGTAAAGAACTATTGAAAAGCTAAATATTCAGTAAATTATTTTTGAGATATTTGGTTGAATTTTCAGTTATAATAAGATGAATAAAAATTCTGCACATGGATGAAATCTTTGTAAAAATGTTCTGTTCCTTATAAAACTTTACATCTTTATCTTTGAAATATTACATCAGATTGAAGGTAGGACATAAAAGAATATTTCTAGGGTAGAACATGGAAATAAAAGAAGATACTAGAAGATGTATATTATCACATTGATTTAGATACCAAGAAATATACTTTGTAAGTACTGTTAACTAGAAAGTTTTAGGTAATATTTAATATTTTGTTACATTTCACTCTATAGTCTACATGGTAGTGTTTATTTACTCTTGAGTTTGTTTCTCAGATGTCTGCAACATATATTTTGTTTTTCAGCATATTTACTCACAGTCCCTAAGCACTTATTTGAATTAATTTAGATAAATTTAGGAGAAAATCTTTTCTATTCAACTTAATAACCATTTTCAGATATTTCCCTGTCATTGTGTCTCATAGTGTTCATTAGCTGGAGCAGAATAAGCCAAATGATATGAATAACCTAAAATTATTGATTTTCAACATCTTTCTATTATAGTAGTTACATGATTAGTTTATGTTTTTGAGGGTTTGTTAAAAGGTATTATTTTACAAGATATTTAATTTTCCTGTTTGAAATATTTCCTAATTAATTCACCAAAGTTTTATTGATCGCTTTCTATTGTTAAGTTGTTGTCTTAAGCTAATTCTAGAAAGACAAATGAGAAAATGCTAATGGGTGCACGAGCCAGATATTCAACTGAGAGACTTGAATTCTTAAAAATGACCTACAGTTTGTACTAAAATGGCTATTATCATGGTTACTTTCAGGGAACTCTTCAAAATTAAAAAGAAAAGCATAAAACAAAGCATAACAATTTGCCATTTCCACCACTGTTAAATATGCTAATTATTTGTCTTTTTATGTTTAAGAAAAGAAGCATACAAATTTAAAGTGTATTCACCTCCTTGAAAGAAAATCAGGGGATAAGACATATTAAGATGCATTGTTAATAGACCAACAGAACTATATGCCAGAAATATAATTCATATCTAGTTAATTCCATATCACGTCATCCAAAAATTATGATGTTATGGTATTACTCTCAGCCTATCTGATTTATCTCTATAATAAAATATAACACAAATTAGCAGAAGAAGCAATTTGTTCAGTGTTCTTTTGTTCTGTAACAAAAGGATAGGTATTTAATTTCTTAAAATATAAAATACTATTCTCATTTTATGTGAGTTTGTAATTGTGTTTGTGTATGTGTGTGTGAGAGAGAGTATGTGTGTGTGTGTATGCATGCATTTCTCTGTGTGTGGTATGTGTCTAGATAGAGGTTTTATCTCTTCTTAGGATCTCATAGAAGTAGCCAGTTATGTCCATCTCTGTTAAATTAACTGAGAAAATATTTATATTCAAGAAAAATCAAGATAATGTCTTGTGGTAGGGATGTAGAATCAAGTTGTCTCTTGTGTTTCTAGGTATTGATTAACAAGAATCAGGTCCCAGATGTTTCTCCACAGATTTTGCTAAGTCACTCTGTCTTAGCAACATCTATCACTTTTTGAAATAAATGCTATCTTTTTTGCAATATCTACAATATTCCAGTCTAAGTTTAGATAAAGAATTTAGTGAAGGCCTAAATTAATTAGAAAGGGTTTCCTCAGACAATCTCCCTATTTCAAGGCCAATGATATCTTATAATGTAAATCAATCATTAATGAAACTTTAACATATAACATGTATATGTCACATTATTTGCTTGAAAATAAGATATTTTGCTTATTATGTTATTCATGGGTTTTATGAATCTGCTGATTGTATTAAAGTAAACGGCTTATCATATCAATGGTTGGTTTTAGTCATTTATGCTAGTATAAAGAACTAGGCATAAGGACAGGGTTGTCTTCTTTAGGGCAGCCTCCAACAGAACATATTCAAGTAGCTCTTTTTAACTTTCTATTTCTAGGGGAATTTGGCCTGATATGTGTGTTAAAGATGAGTTTCAGAATTCTGATCAATAAAACAGGTCTGCAAATATTCTCAGTCTTCATGCTCTAAATCCATACACTGTTCCCTTTCTCCCACTGTGGTTAGTGACACTCAGTAGCCATTTCCAGATTAAAGATGTGAGAAAATAGACTTCACATTTTAAGAAATAAAATGAATCTTTTTTATTATCTGTCTCAGCACATGACTTCCAGTGGATAACAGGCATTTGACCAAAGGAAAAAAAATTCAGTAAAGATAATTTCAAAAATATGTAATCAATCAACATGCATATTCTTTTCTTTAACATTTAGAATATTTTATTAAAAGAATAAAAATAAATAAGTATAATTTAGATAATGTATATACACTACACGATACAAGAACTAGACTGTTTTACAGTACTTGTTATGTAATGAAGAAGAATGGAAGACAGAAGAGGGAACATTTTATCTTCAACTAAATTCATCCCTTGTCTTTCAATATTACCTAACCACAATCTTGGACTACTAATGATTAGAGTAAAAATATTTGACTTAAAGTTCACATTTCATGTTTTGAGAGTTTCATGCACTAGAAATATAAAATAATACAAATCATTTCATTGTAGCCGCTCTTTTTGATATTGCAGTTTACTTCCTGTTTGGGAATATTGTTTTCAGGTGTGTGAATTTGTTTAAGCTTCATTTACTTAATTCTGTGATGCTGTGACTCTTTGCCTGTCTAAAACACCTAATGGTTCTAATAAATAGTTGATAATAATAATAAGAGCTGAATGGCCAATAGCAAGGCAGGAACTAGGACAGGCAGGGCTGGCAGGCAGAGAATATAACTAGATGTAGAAACAAGGCAGAGGAGAGCAATGAGAGAACAAGGAGAGGAGAACTTCAGATGCCAGACACAAAGCCACCCAACCTATGACAGAGTAAGAAGGAAAGTAAGATATACAGAAGTAGGAAAAGGAAAAATCCCAGGGGCAAAAGGTAGATGTGTTAATTTAAGTTAACAAGAGCTGGTTAGAAGCAAACCAGGCTAAGGTCAGACATTTATAACTAAGAATAAACCTCTGGATAATTCCTTTGGGAGCTGGATGCCAAGACTCCTAAAAAAGCCAAAAGAGTAAAATGTCAAACAACGACTTCCATTTATCAATCAAATTTGAAGAAAATACAAAAATGTAAAATATCTTTATAACATGTAAAGGACTGGCTATGCTGTAATTTTCTTTTCATTTTAGGTACACTCTCATATAAAGATAATGGAAAAATAAACCAAGTGAAATGGATCCAGTTATTAGGAAGATATTTTTTGTCTCCTAGACAATGAAGGACAATAAAACAGATATTCCATAAGACTAAGAATATTCCATAAGAAAGATATTAGCTAATTTATAATTATATTTTAATAAAATTATAGCTGACTTCTGTGATTTAAAGAATTTTCTAAGGATGCAGCTTCCATCAGTTGGTTAGAATGTTAGAATAAACAAAAGCATATTAAAATTTAGAATTAGAGAGATTAGCATTTCAAATATAGGGTTATGATAGATCCAAGATTTAATTATACCCCTGTCAGTGATTCCTCTAAATCCCTTAATCTACACATCACCCTATTAGATTAAGGAAAGTAAGCAAAGATTTTCCTTACTTTACTTTTATTGCTTTAAGAAGGAAGAAGGGGCAAAATTTTCTTTCAAATATTTGTATGTATATGAAATATGTTTAATTCTGAGGGGTTAACTAACATGCATTCCATCATAATGCAGGAAATTAAGGAATCATAGAATTATATTTCTAAGTGGAAAAATCTTCCTAACAATCTTTCTAATCTCCCTCAGTTCACACAAAAACTACACAGCATGTCTTCTGAAATAATAAAAATAAAACAAAAAAAATAACAACAACAAAAAAAACTACTAGTAAGAGAATATATTTAGTAAATGAGAGAGATGAGCTCTAAATTTTATTTTCTTCATTCACATTGAATGTAATATGGAGGAAACTAGCAAGCATTTCATGACATTTGTAACACAGAAAGAGTCAGAGATCTCTTTTCCTGAGGTATTTATACTTACTTGGAAAAAGAACAATGTAAATTAAATTATATGATTAGTGATAAGAATTAAACAATATAGTAAATCTAGTATAGAATAACATAAATACCATTCATTGTATGTATTACCAGATACCCTTAGTGTACCGTTCAATATTCCCTAAGATATTAATTTCCTTTTAAAGAATCTGCACCAGGTCTTCTGCATGTATGTTATGGCTATGAGCTTGGTGTTTTGTATGACATAACAATGGAAGTCCATGTGTCTCTGACTCTTTCACCTGTTCTTGGGACTCTTTTCCTCATTTTGAATAGCCCTGTCCAGCCTAGATATGAGTGCCTTTGCCTAATCTTATTCTACCTTCTTTTGTCCTATCTGGCTTTGTCTCTTGGAGGCCTGCTTGTTTCTGAAGGGTGTAGTGATATGCAAGTGAAACTTTTTTTTGGGGGGTGGGGTCCTGGCTTCAAGTAAAATATATAGTAAAGCCTTTGTTTCTGACTTTGAGATAAATATTTCAAAAAAGTCCTTATTATGCTTGCATTAATCAGTAGAAGTTGCAAAGTGGTTTTGAGACTCTTTAAACCTTGAAGAAATATTTCTCTGAAGAGTGCACAGTTGGGGCTACATGAAAGCTTGTAGCTGTACAGACCTTGTTCATAATATGCTCCTGGAAGACCTGGAGTTCTTACATTTGATTATGCCTTGCAATAATCAAAAGGGACTGAGTGAGATTTGTATGGGTTGGGTGCTCTTATAATTAGAAGACAAGATGACTGTGGTAGTTGGAACATTTCCCAGCCCCCATTAACCTTATAATGTTGGAATGAAGTAACTGGAGTGAGCTAGCTGGGGTCAGTCTTTTTCAAAAAGTCTGTACCCCTCTACTCCTTTAGAAAATAAATACTTAGCATCATGGTGAACTTCTCTCTGCTGCTGCTGCATCTAGGACCGACATTAAAGAATAGAAGCGAAACAGAGGGCAAGATGATATGGGGCATAGGGAATCTTGGGGAAGCTGGGAGAATTGGAGGGAGGGAAAGTACTTTTCAGGATGGATGGTATCAGAAAAGAATCTATTTCCATTAAAAATTAAATTCACTTACATAGACCAAAAATATAAAGGAACAGTAAAAAGAAAGAGAGGAAAAATAAAGGAAGGAAGAAAAGAAGGAAACAAAAAAGAAAAAGTTCAAAACTTTCTGCTACAAGAACATAAAGCTGAGCTCCTTCTATTTCTGTCTAGCTGAATAAATCCACCCATAGGTGTTAGAAACACTACGAAAGGATGCCTCATGAAACTGTTTATCTATTATGTAAAGTAAATTTATTAAATGCTGAAGTCTCCTGTCACATTCAGTTGTATAATTCTGACAATTGTTATATGAGAGCCACAAAATTCTTGTGTAATTTTTTAGCCACTCAAGACCAATTATTGAGTGTAATATTACCTTGAATTTTCTTTCAAATTCCATGTAACATTTTAGGATCACCTTCTAATAAACACAGAAAAATCCTATTTTAGATTATCTACACAAATGAAACTATGAGGATATATTGCTGTAGACTATGAGGAACCATAGTCTGTTGGTGTGGAACGTCCTTCAGTCTATGTGTTCCTTTTATTGGTTAATGAATAAAGCTGTTTTGGTCAATGGATTGTCAGAGAAAACCAAGCGGGAAATCTGAACAGAGATGGAGAGAGAGAGAGAGTAGCCAGAGTTGAGGGAAGCCAGGTAGCTACAGTAGGAGACAGACACCTCCACCAGAACCCACTGAAATTTTGCCAGTAGGCCATGATGTTGTAGTGATGTAAAAATTAATTTAGCAGGGTTAATTTAGAATATAAGAGCTAGCTAGATATATGCATAAGCTATTAGCCAAGCAGTGTCTTAAATAATACAGTTTATGTGTGATTATTTCAGGTCTGGGTGGCAAGAAATGAACAAGCAGCCCCTGATTAAAGACTGGGATGCCAATGTGTGCCAGCTAAATCTACATAAAACCCAAGAGATCTTGGAAAGGAATTATAGACACAAAAAGACAAAGTTCAGCCACATTTTTTCTTCCAGATGGGCTTTATTTGCTTGCAGAGAGCAGAGGTACCATATCTCATTTAAGAGAAGTCTTCCTGATTAAGATGTAGCAGAAAAAATCTCACAGTTTTGAAATGATGGCTTCCTGGTTCATTCTGCCAGCATGAACTCTGACTCTTTCAGGAGACAGGACACTTGAATGGGGTTTGTGGGCAGAGTGCTGTAACATACTTCATGGCAGCATGGGCCAACTCGTTAGCAGAGTTGAGGTGTTGAGGACAGCTCACACCTGGCAGTATCAGAGTCAATCAGTGGACTCCACCACATTGGGCTGGGTGGAGCCAACAGGCAGGACCATGGAATTGGTCCTATCTACACCTACTTAGGATTGAAAAAAGGTACTTCTGGTCAGAAAATAATTACATATATGCAATAATGATATAATCAGACCAAAAAAACCGACCTCTAAATGGGTTACAATGTTAGATAAATGTACATAGGCTTGGGAGAGGAAAAAAGAGTATAGAGAGTTATTAAAAGAAGCAAATCCTTTTAAATATAAAATAAAGTCTTTAAAAACACAGAGTATGAAAAGTTCATAAATTAAAGGACTAAAGAAAAATAAGGCATGTAAAGATAGAATATATACATAGAGTCTGGATTATGTATACTATTGTGTTTTCTTTGAAATTTTTGACTATGAATGAGCAAAGTATAGAGAGACATTTAATTTTATGGGCTGATAAGCTAAACCAATATGTATATTTTAAAGATATCTTGACTTCAAGTTTTCGTTCAAAGGATTTGCTGCTTTGGAAAAGAGGTTTCTCCTTTGTTTTGAGGACAGAACCTATGTGGTTTAATGGACCAAGACCCCTGGGAAAGGTCACCATGAACACCACCAAAAATGACTTCACCCGACAAAAAGCAGGAAAGTGTGTAAAGAGGACTATGCCCACATTCCATAAATGATTGTTTATAAATGTTTGTTTACATTTAAAGGGAGATATGCTGTAGAGATTTGCATTGGTATGGATCTTAGTTTATTGATA
>LOEQ01011945.1:11384-27900 GCA_001685075.1 Bramus lutescens
AGATTTTAGGTCAATTTTGTTATATATTTATATGACTGTTCTTGATTAATGTATTGTGGTTGTGCAGTTCTTTTTATAGATTAATAATCATCCATAATAAACTAGTTGTGTTTTTCAAGTTAGTTAAGTTTTCTAGATGTACAGAGATTCATTTCAGATAGATAGGTGTTCTTTAAATCTTTTAAAGACTAACAGAATATGACATTTAATTGTCCTAAGAACTTAGGACTTTTCATGACAATAAGACACATCTGCTCTTGGCAGCATCAATCCACTTCAAGAGGATAATGGTTATTGAAGAGGCTCCATATGGATTTTCCTAGCCATTTGTGCAAGAAATTGTTCTTGTCTGGACTTTTTAGTGTAATGATGTATGTATTGGATATGCAGGAACTACAGAAAAAAAATGACTGCTAATCTTTCCTAAATGTGAGACTATCCTTTGGTGTTCCTATTTCATGAAAGAGTCTGCCAGACATTCTGGAAGAAACAAAGTGACTGACTGCCAATATAGTTTGAACTGTCTTTGAAATTTCCTGCTTCATGGAAAAGTCTGCTGGATACTATGGGCCTGTAGCTGACTATGGGTGCCTCAGGGTTGCAGAAGAAATTTTGGTGACTGTCCAGGGAGCAAGATGTCTCTGCCAATTCTAGAGTTTTGGAAGTTACTTAAAATGCACTTCCTATTTACCCAGGTAATATTTTATCCTTCTGGAGTCTTTGATGGAGTTTAAAAATAGATAGTTATAGTTTTCTCTAGTTACGATAAAAGATAGAGTAGATATAAAATATTGTGACTATAAATCTTGCTTGATACTTATTTTGTTATCTGTAATTTTATTATGTTAAGATTAAAATCTAATTTGTTTTATTTTAACAGAAAAGGGGAAACGGTGTGGGAAGTCCTTCTATATATGTGTTGCTTCTATTGTGTAATAAATAAAGTTGCTTTTGGCCAATAGCTTAATAAAGTAAAGCCAGGTGGGAAATCTGAACAAATATAGTCAGAGTGAATGAAAAGCCATGTAGCCACTGCAAGAGACAGATGCCTTCCCCAGATCCCACTGAAACTTTGTCAGTAGGACACAACCTCATGGTGATGCACAGATTAATGGGGATGAGTTAGCTTAGGATATAAGAGCTAGCTAGATATATGCATAAGCTATTAAGTAAGCAGTGTTTAAAATAATATAGTTTTGTGAGAATATTTCAGCTCTTAGCAGCTGGGTACAAATGAGCAGCCTCTGACTACAGTCTGTAAGTTAGAGTCAAAGAAAAATCAGTGATATATTTTAACTAACTGTTACAGGATGAGAGCACCCATTCATGGTGTAGCTATGGTGTGTGTATAAAAATCAAAGAACTTCAAGATCTCATTTCTATAGGAAGATAAATTTAGTACCCATGTTCAAAAGTGAGCATACTTGTTATCTTCCTTCAGTTCTATTCAAACTATTTTGTTGATGGATAAATATTCATGAATGTTCATAGGCCTTAGCAAGGGAGTATGCATAGTTTTTTTTTTATTTATTTAGATGCTAGATTAGTTGAGATAAACTCTAACAGATAACCTTCCCAACAATAGTCGTTCAGCACTGTGGTCATACTTTAGGCCAGTCAAGTTGAGAAAATAACTATCATATACCCACTTTGAGGTATTATAATCTAACCCAGAGTTTAACGACAAATACTAAACCAAGTTTAGACTCTGAGTTAAGAAAACATGCATGTATATAATCTTAGACATTTTATAAGAAATAATAAGTATGGTGTAGACATGAAATCAGGAAATAATATGTATGGGATAGACCTGAAATTAGAAAAAAAATATAAATATATGATAATACTGACAATGATGATAGCCTGGTACATCATTCATATAGATTTTACTACCTTGGTATAGTGTACTGAGTAAAGAAAAAAAGGGTTGAGAGGATTCAATGGAAGGGTCAACAGGGTTTGATGATTCTTAGAACTTAGTTCTTAGAACTTAGAGAAGTTCAAAATATATGTTTCTAGCTTTCTTTTTGTTTGAATGGCAGAAAAACAAAGACTCCTTCTAACAAAATTTGAAAAATTACATGAGAAATATATTGTTCAAAGGGATGAAGTATAATTTTAGAGATGCTTTTGGAACATAATTTGTTTCTTTACTCCCAAATCCTTACCACAACTTACTTTATAATCACGTATTAGTAATCTAAAATTCTCATGCACATGCTGTCAGGATTCCCAGCATTTCCATGGATGGTTAGAAGTCATTAACATCTCTAAGGTGGAAACAAACTCTGTGGCCACAGAGTTCATATTCAAGTTGCATTCGTCTATAAAGGACCTTTGTTTTTACTTTGTTTTGCAATCAGTGTAAACCACAGTGAAGATCATTTTTTTGTGTTTTAAGAATCATTTTTCCCTATTTCTATAGTGTATCAGGAAGTGGCAATGAATTGTAAGTCACTGTACTAAGTACTTAGTAAAATTCTACACTGTGCTCATGAAAGAACAATAGATAAAAACAAACAATATGAGAAAACAACAAAAAGAAAAAACTACTTATTAAAATGTATTATTGTGGATACATATATCAAAGAATCAGTGTATTATTTGAGTGTATATGTCTGTATTTTATTGTATATATATATATATATAAACATGTACAAATAAATATGAACAAATTGCATATATGAATACCTTCTTGTTTGTGCATGTGTTTGGAGCTAGGAAGTTGATGTCAGATGTCTTTCTTACTTGCACGTTACATTCTTTTTGTGACAGAGTGCCTCTGCTCCTGGAGCTTAAAGAGTCAGGCCAGTTGATAAGGAAGCTGCAGAAATCTGCCTTTCTTTATTGATCACCTTATGATTACTGCTATATAGCATGGCACTGCATTTATATGTGAATACTATGAACTGGAAACCTTGTGCTTTAGTGTTCAGCACTTGGTTGACTGAGACACCCTGTTGACTTTCTTAAGACAATTTTATTATAAAAAATAAAGTAAGTTTTACAGATATAGAAGATGTAAATTGTAATTGCTGAGAAAAGGAGATCAAAATTTGTTGAGAAATTCAACTTGATACTAAGGACAAATGTAAGAAGGCAGCAAATTAAAGACTAAGAAGGCTGTTTCTGAATGGGAATAAATGGCAGTTAAGAGAAAGACACCAAAAAGAAATAATATAAAGTGTTTAACTAAATAATGTCTGAAAGGGTAGCAATAGAGAAATTCCAAAGGTAACCTCATAATGACAATGGCAAAGAGTTACTCATTGTACATCATAATACATTTGCTCACTTCAAGGAGCCAGAGTTAGTACTAGTGATGTCATGAACTAGAATAATAAGGTAATGTGCGAGCTGGACACAGATTTTGATGATTGAGGAAGCCTAAGCTTCCAGCCAAAACTATTTGGTGTTGCTCCTGAGAAATCAGGTTTTCTTCCACAAAAAATAAAATAAAATAAAATAAAGCTAAACATGGTTGCAGAAGTCATAAAGACAAAGAGTGATGAGCATGACAATTGTTCTTGTGACAGAGACAAGTGTGCACTACTAGCAAATTTTTGCTTCAGTTTGTTATTTCATATGTCAAGACTTTGAGTAAATGCCATAAAACTCATTCTTTCATTATATTATTTATACTGTAAAAATACTTTTTGTAAATAATTATTTTTTGTCATGACTTCTCTTCCCTCATAGCATAAGTGAACCCTTTTAGAGAACAGTCTCTGTTAGCATCTTTAATTACTTTTATTTACTTTATTACTTTATAGTTCTACAGTTTTAATTTGTCTTCCTCTTAATATTCTGAATTACACAAGATAAATCTCTGTGCTTTTAAGTATTTCATTGAGTCAAGCCAGTTTAAATAGCCTTATATAAATATTTACTATTTTTGGAAGTTCTCCATACATATACAATGAAATATGATCATATGTACCATTACAGCCTCCATCTGATTGCCCCATATTCATTCTAGAACAACCCCTTTTTCCTTCCTTTTTTGATTTATCATATATTATTTTTATTATTTGTGAATATTTCATAAATATAAACAGAAAATTTAAATTCAATTCACCCTCAATTTCTCCCTGATATAACCTCCAATGTCATCGCCTCCAAACTTTGTGTATTTTTTTCCGGTATATGCTGCTTATATATGCATGAGTGAGGGCACATCCAATAAAATTTGTCAACTTGTTAGGAATAGCACACTTTGAAAAAACTGACTTTCTCTCTCCTCAAAGCCATCAAGTATTCATAGCTTCTTACTTGTAGGCGGGAACTCATGAATCCCTTTCCAGCTCATGTTAGATCTCAATCAAGTCCTATGCCAGCAACCACTTCTGTTACAAGTTCATAGATATAGAGGATTTGCGGTTGTTGTTTTGGTGTTTTGTTTTATTTTATGTCCAGAAGACACTGTTTCTATCTGATCCTTGGCTACTTCAGGCTTTGACATTCTTTTCTTTTCTCTTCAAACGGAGTTCCTAAGCCGTTGGTAGGGTTTGACATAGGTGTGGTATTTCTGGCAGAGCACTCCACAACTTTTATTTTGCCATGTCCTAGATAAGTTTTTGATTTCTTAATCCTTAATTCAGTCTCACATACCTACAGTATTACTTTTTATTAACATGCATAATGTTATCTGCTGAGTATCCTTCATTACATAGGAAAATTTTTCATTACATGTGGCATAATACAACCACACCTAAGTATGTTTTCTTCAGGACTCAAGTAGAAATTCTGAAAGGGGTTTTAAGAGCAATGGTTTCCTACATTCATTTCACTTGTTACAAAATATGCTTTATTTTGTCTCAAGCACAAAATATTGTACACTGTCTAACTCAATCAGTTGTCCCTGATGACTGCTTTCTGCCTGTATAACAAAATTCAAAGATATTTCACCTGCCACCTTAAATATTTATTTAAGAAATGTTTCTTAATAACAAAATTAGGATTTAAAAAAAACCTATATTATTTGCCCTCAAAGGTATAGGCAGTGCTTTTAGACTATAACTTTATTGATCAGGAATTATGGTTCTAGATGGATAGAATTGATTCTAAATTGTTTTGTAGAATTGGATAAATAAGTGATACAGTTTTAAAACATTTCTGCCAAGATTTTGATACTCCTGTTAAAGTTTGGATCAATATTTTCTTAGAATTTAGTTGGGCTTTTCAGTATCTCAATTTTATCCAGGCAATGAATCACATTATAAGACATTACAGTTAGCACTATCAAAGTAATTTTTTTCATTTTTTTAATGTATCACTTGACTCCTAGTGTCAACACAGTTCATGTGGTGATGTTGTATCGCATAAAAAAGGAACTTGTTTAGATGCACATAGGAACACTTACCATTTGCCATTAAATTAATCTATGACCTGCCGGAATGGAAGACTTAACATCCAGAAATTTACCTTTTTAGCAACAATAAAATGCAAAAGAAACTTACAATATATTGGGTGGGGATTTGAAGTGATTCTTTCTTATCCCGCCTGTATATAGGGGCTGGGCAGAAGAAATGTAAGGAAACATGAACTTGGGAGTATAATTTTTCTTCAAGAGATGATAGCAGTTCTTATCAACAAACAGAAAATGAGGCTGAGGGTCCAACAGAATGAGCTTACGAACAGATTCCTCATGGCTTTATTTGAGAACAAATGGCTAACAAGGTGAATCTGAGACAGTATAGGGATACTTGTAACCAGACTTTAACATACAAAATGATGAGATTGAATACCTCCTCTGAAACTAAGTGTATAATAACATCTTGTAAACACAGTGTTATGTTTCGGGTTATCATTTCCCAAATCACCATATTAATAGTGTATCCTAAGGCGAAATAGGCAGGAAAAACCTCAGTACACTCAGAAAAGCCACACTTCTGGATCCCTTAGATAAATGTTTTAGCCATGGCTCCAGACAATAACTAGCACCATTAATCAAATATGTGAATAAAGACATCTACTGAGGAACACAGACTGGCTCTGAATCACCATTTCTTCCCAGCAAAACATCATGACATTGTGAATACAAATCAAGGTATTTGGCTGTTCTCTATGTGAATGTGGGAGAGAGACAGTGAGACAATTAAACTAATCCTTATAGTTGTCTAACTTCTGGGTAAACAGCATGAAGCAACGAAACCCAACTTCTATCAGAACAGGGCTCTTAAGAAGCTTTCCTTCAATGGGCAAACACAATGATAAGGAGGTCTCTTTTTTTCATTCACAATGTTAAACACAAGGTCTGAGGAAAAGTGTAAATATAGTTCCTATTACAAACTCACATTCACTTAATATTGTGTTGTAGTCACCAATATTATTTTTTCTGATTCATACTAATATTTGATGTATTTTATTGACTTCTTAATTGATTTCACCTTGATTGCATTTTGGTACTGCAAATACCTAGCCAGCACCTTAAGCTGTTTCTGACAAATGGCCTAATTCATCTAATACACAAAGAAGAGAAATATTTCATCTCTCAAACTTGTATGTGAGTTATTTCCCACTAGCTTCACCTTCCTTGACTTAGATTCATCCTTTTATAAAATTTGTGGTTGTCTTCCTTTTCTATTTTATGTTATTTCCTTTTTTGAAGAACAAAGTATACGCTGTTTACAACATATGTGCACATACACAGGCTGTTTTTCTTTTTGGGGACATCCTAGTTACATTCTAAATTCCCATATATGTTGAATCAGGAGTCAGGTATTTGAAAGATAAAGACATAAGCTTAGATTGTGAATGACATTAGATAGCAATAAGATTTTTGCATAAAGAAATGCTCAAGTCATTAATTGTATAATTTTCAAAATTTCTACACGACAAAACCTTCCACTTGTCCATTTAAAATCCCCAAACCACCACCTTATTATTTACTAAGTACTTGCAAAGTTTTTATGGCATGGTAAGCCTCTCTGCCAGCATTAGAGAAGGGAGAGCAAGGAGTCTGTGGGCTCATGCTCCTCAGGAGGTAGGAGGACTGGAGAGGCATCCAGTTTCTTGCCATCCTAGAGACCTCAGGCATCTCTTTCTTCAAGGAGATGAGAAGGCAGGTGGCAATTGAGAGTCATGGGCTACATTATTAGTTAAACATTCTGTTGCTGGAACAAAACAAGTTACCAAAGCACACTCACACCCTAGACCAAAACACTCTGCAGGGAAACCAGCCCCAAGGATGGAATCCCAAATTATCTCCATAAAGGTAACTGTAAGTTAGTTGTATTCTTAGACTTTTGTTTGAGTTAGGAACAGATCTACTTCTCTATTCCTGTAGCACAAGGTCTGGCAATAAAGGATATCTGTTCACAATAATCTTGAGAGAGCAGAACTACTACTATTATCATCTGGGTAGGTCGTTGTTTGAAATAGAAGCGAACTAATCTTGTAAGTTCCAACTCTTTGACCTTTTCGTGATAATCTTTTACACTTATAGATTAGTGCCTTGTTAGGTAATCGTTGGAGAAGCTTCCTCCTTCAACAGATGGGAACAAATACAAAAACTCACAGCTAGACAATATTCAGAGAGCGAAAGACTTTGAAACACTCCACCCTAAATGGGAGGCCTTCATCAAATCCCTCTCCTCCGGGCTCAGTGAACCTGCAAAAGAAAGAGAGCTTGTGTTAGAGCTAGAGGAAATGGAGGATACCAATAAGAGAAGATCCTCTCAAGCAGCATAAGCCAAACCATAGGAACTCACACGTACTGATGCAGCAAATACAGGGCATGCCGGGTCTGTACCAGGTCCTCTGTACTTAGATTATAGCTTCCAGTTTACTGGTTTATGGAATTCCCGGTGTGCTAATGAGTGATTGTCTGATTCTTGTGGCACCTTTTAGATCCTTTGCTTTCAGTTGGTTTGTCTTGTCCAACTCAGATGGAAAGGTTTTGCTTTATCTTATTGTATTTTTATTTTGTCATATTGAAAATGAATAAAAATATGGCCATTAAGAAAATTCATAACAATTGTACTGGCATTTATTGCTGTTGGGAGCAGGAAAATCAATTTTCTCCCATTGAGTAGCTTTTTTATATCACACTTAGGGCAGACCTCATACTCAAGAGAATTTGACCAGCANATTTTTATTTTGTCATATTGAAAATGAATAAAAATATGGCCATTAAGAAAATTCGTAACAATTGTACTGGCATTTATTGCTGTTGGGAGCAGGAAAATCAGTTTTCTCCCATTGAGTAACTTTTTTATATCACACTTAGGGCAGACCTCATACTCAAGAGAATTTGACCAGCATATCATGGGCTGCACTGTCTTCTAGTGTGATTTCATCTGGTTGCAATTTGGTGTTTTATTTCTTTTGTGTGTGTTGCTTTATTCTAATTTCTTTTGGGGGGAGAATTTTGGAAATGTATTTATGTTTTATTTTGGTGTTTTTTTGTTGTTTTAGAAAACTTAAAATTGGTTGGTGAAGGAGAGCAGCTGGAATTTCTGTCTTCCCTTTTCTCCCATAAAATCCTGTCATCTATCTTTAATTGCTACCTTCCAAATTCATTAAACATTCATTAAATATTATCAAAATTTTATTAAATATTATATATACATATATAATGAAAATGAATTCATAACATCTGGATTATATACACTTTAATCATATACACTGTTCAAAGTATTTTCCCTTTTAAAAGTTTTATTAATCATTCAAAAACAGTTTTTGTAACACCAAACAATATTTATGATTACTTTTGTGTAGACAACGTGACTGATTCTTCTCAACTCATTATAGAATATTTCTGAAAGCACAGAAATGATATTTCTATTAATTGTTTTATATAATTTATGCAATTATATAAAAGGCTTTTAAAATACAGTATTTAATAAGATTAACAAGGCTAAATAAAATAGTATATAGATTTATATTTAAATAGTTTTAATTTATTTTAAAAACATTTTAACGAAATTGGTTGTCTCATAGAAACAAACTAGATATTTAAGAATTAAGATATCATCTTGTCAGAGTGGCAAAATAGTATTAGCATTATATCTGCAGTTTGCTGATGTTTAATGATAGTGTGATTAAGAAATCATTTGACACCATATAAAAACTTACTTTAAAGACTAAATGAATGGAGCCAGGTGGTAGTGCCACTCACCTTTAATCCCAACACTCGGGAGGCAGAGGCAGACGGATCTCTGTGAGTTCGAAGCCAGCCTGGTCTACAGGAACTAGTTCCAGGACAACAGGTACCAAAAAATATAGAGAAACCCTGTCTCAAAATTCAAAATTCAAAAAAAAAAGATTAAATGAATGGGATACTGAGACACAACTTCATTTAATTGCATAATGAGTTTTAGAGATACAATTTTCAGTGACTTAAGATTTATATCTATAGGAAGTACTTTTACAATAGGTTTTCACACATGTGATTATTCTGTACTTTCATGACTTTACATAGAACCCTGTCTACGATTATAGATGCATGGTGAATATGTTTAGTTATCTATAATGAAAATATGTTTTCCTTTGGAATATTAAATCTCACCATCATCTACAACAGCTTGATAAGGTGAGTCTTAAGTTAATGCATCAATGGAACTGTTAAGGCGATCACAAATGTCAGAGGGATAAAAATGCAAAATCATACATGAGCAAAAAATGTTCTACTGATAAGTGGATGATTATAGAAGACTTTCATATCAGTGACCAAGATAATGCTCTAGAACATTCTGGGAGACAGAGAAAATTATTTTTTGTTATTTTAATATAAATAAAGCAGAAACTTCGAATTTAAATATGGATCCTAAAATAACATTCTCAAGAATGCTAGCAAAAGTTCATTAAGTTTGTCACTTGTCCACAGATCATAGTGGATATTTTCAGATAGAAGGAATCATTTTAGGTTCTGTAGAATTAAGAAGAGACAATGAATCATCTGAAGAGTTCAGAAGCCAGCTCTACCTTTATCACCATCACAGATGGAGACTTTGGAAAACTCAAAGTTCATGAATGTAGCCACCCACGGATGAAGGAGAAAATACGCAGGATCAGTTCTTTGGAATCTAAACAGACCTTCAGATGTAATTCTCATTTTATTTAAAGCTTTTAAAAACGCTTCAATCAACAGATAATTAGGCAAACAATATAACAATGTTTAGTAAAGAATCCCAGCAAATATATAAATTATAATTATTAGAATCATGAAAGAAATGAAAGATGTGCAGTCTTTTTCTCTTTGGGGCATTATATACTAGGTAAAGGTCAGTTGCCAGACTAGCACAAAGATGTGCTTCTACTCCCCTCACTTACATTTACCTTTTATATTTTCAGAGATGTTTTAGAAGATTGATTATCTGCAATTCCTGTGTTACTCCATGACTAACAACAGCTGATAGTCAGCAGACAGACTCAGTTACATAACAATATAATATGAGCCATTGTAATTGTTATGAATGCTCCTCTTTTTACCATTGTTAAATTGTTTGCCAAAAAGTAGATTCTTATGTCTATGAACTGCTGTGATGCATAAACTTTTAATCAAATATTTTAATCTCTAAACACTCTTTGAGTCCAACTTCTTAATTGTTTTTAATTAGGTAAATCCAAGAACAGTCATTTTTTTAATTGTTCTTTGTATTCTAATACAAAGAAAGTATCACTTTGTACCATTTTACAAAGCAAAATTAATTATTCTGCCTTCATGAAAAATAGTTATACTTGTTTTATCTTAAGTAATTAAATATATGGAGTGAAATGCAGATGCTATTGTTTGTGGTAGTTTTAACACACACAAAATAGCATGTTCCTTAAAAAAGTATACACATTTTCATAATCAGAAATAAATTTAAAAATTACTACTTTTCTGTTCTGAAATTTTATAAATTTCACTGTTGAAACAATAACCTGGAACAGTAATATGGGATTCATGAGAAAATATAAGAATAATTTCCTAGAGTAAGCCACAGTATAACGATACACTCAAAAATAACTATGTCAGAACGGAATATCAAAAGTTATATAAAAAACACATTAAATGTCCCATTGTCTGTGAATCTCATATGCTACTAACAAACATTTTTTAAACACTAAATCACAAATGGAATTGAGATGAATATTTTTATTTTATTTATGAGAACATTCAGATTATTTACTGTGGTTTCATATTCACTACGAGGCATTTTTATTTCTAAAAGGTGTCCGAAGAAGATATAGAAAAATGAATTTAAATGAAAGTAAAGTCATATTAAGCTGTCTTTAAAACTAAATGGGAAAACACTTTCTTGTAATCAAAACTGGGTCAGTTTGATTGACTTAGCTTTGCGAATGCACGGGTTTAAGATTTCTACCAGTAACATTTATAGACAAAGTGGTAAAAAAAAAACTTGCATGCAAAATTAAAAGTGACAAATGCACTGAAAATTATACCACACTTGGCAATAAGAAGGCATATATATATATATATATAGTTTAAAGGTCAAATGCCTAAATTTTCATGAATATATATATGCTAAAATATATACTCTATGACAAATAGACAACACAGTGATAATCATAAAGTCCATAAGCAGAAAAAAATGAAAAAAGTTAAATAATGAACAAAGCACACTGGACTGGTAGTGTTAATAGCATCTTACAACGTTTTTCATAGACAATATTTGCCATTAACTCAGAGGGTAACTATTCCTCCTGGATAATATTTAAGTAGATGAATAAATAAACAATATGGTAAATAAATAGAAAAAAGGAGTTGTATGGTGTGGGATACACCTTTAATCCCAGCACTTTGGAGGCAAAGGAAGGCAGATCTCTGATAGTTCAAGGCCATGCTGGTCTACAAGAGCTAGTTCCAGGACAGACTCCAAAGCTACAGAGAAACCCTCTCTTGAAAAACAAAACAAACAAAATAAAATAGGAAAAAGGTATGAAGACAATGTTCCATGACTTAATTTTTAGTATTTCAAGAATTATACAGAATTTCATAAAGAAAATACTTTTGATGTGAAACTGTCACAGAGGGAGTTTAATAAAAGAGAGTGATAAAATCATCAAAGCTTTCAAAAAGGAATGGTTATACAAATAATAGTGAAGGGTTGCTAAAAAGTTATCAGTGTAGACAGTTATACACAGAAGTTAGCACTATTATTGCCTATGCTTAAACAGACTAGTCAATGAAAATATTAAAAATGGCTTAGACCAAGGGCTTTTCCACAATGTCATTAAAGAAGTTTAAAATCGGGCATTAGTGACTGTATCTGAACCATAGACATGTGGTTAATTTTCCCTTATAAATAATTGTATCATATGGAAAGTTAAAAATCATTGTTATCCAATGATTTTGAAACATGCTGCACATAAGAAAAAACTTACTTTTATGTTCAAAGTATTGAGGACAATTCAAGGGGAATACTGATTTCAGCATTGAAAAGTTAGGGCAAACTCAGTTTCAGGACGTCCCATTTATTGATTGTTCCTCTCAGTGTCAGTGATATTGGTGTTATATTTTGGAAGTTGCCTCTTATGCCAAGTTGTTTAAGACTACTTCCCACGCTCTCTTCTCTCAGGTTCAATGTTACTGGATTCATGTTGAAATCCTTAATCCATTTGGACCTGACTTTTCTGCATGGCTATAGATATGGATCTATTTGCAATCTTCTACATGTTGACATTCAGTTACGCCAGCACCATTTGTTGAAGATGCTTGCTTTTTCCATTTTATCATTTTGGCTTCTTTGCCAAAAATTAAGTGTTAATAGATGTTTGGATTGATGTCTGGGTCTTCAATTTGAGGGGTAGGTGGAGAATTTTGGATAAAATGTAAAATGAAATAAAAAAGTAAAAAGAAAAGTTCAGTCAAACTCATTTTCTAATAGCCCCAAACTATATATTTTGGGTATCGTTTAGCAATTTGTATTAAAGAATAATTTGAATAGCTTGATTCTTGTTATAAATTAAAATGAGAAAAACAGGTGATACTAAATTCATTCTCCAGAGGAATAGTGTGTTGGTTTTCAAGAAAAGATTCTATTTTTATATGCTGTTAGAAAATATGGTATCTGCTTAAAAAACCCACTTTTTATATTTTGTAATAGCGTTCTGATTGCAGCTAAGCTTCTTATCTCTATTTCTGTTACCTTACAGGTACTACATGTTTGTCATTCGGTTGAATGACTTACTACTTTGGAAGATTATACACACTTACCCTATGGTTGCTTAAATATAGTGTTAGACATCTCTGTTGGATTCATAGCAGCCTAAGTGAAATATTTGACTAGCAGATGAAGTGACTTGATCTTTAAAGGTTGACTATGCACCTGTCCTCTTGACCTAAAATTAACTCAAAAGTTGTAAGCAATCATTTTGAAAAACAAATTGATACAGAGGAAACTACACATTTAAAGGAAAAGTAGGACTTGTTACTGGATATTCCTTCTACTTCAAACATCAGTGATTATAATATTACACAAAGAAGTCTCAATGAATAAAAGAAAATAAGACAATGTCCAACATCCAATCTGACCACTGCAGATTAAAGCTAGATATCAATGGCAAGAGAAAGATCAAAAAGTTTACAAATCATGGAATTTAAAAGCTCACTACTGAGTGCACTGTAGTTCAAGGAAGATATTTAAAAAGACACTTAAAACATTTTAGAATTTAATGAAAATGAAAATATAGCCCACCCAAACATATGGGACTAGGTGAAGGTGATTCTTTTTGTTTTGTTTTGTTTTATATACTTTTTAGTTGAAAATAAATTATTCTCTCATACAATACATTCCAACCACAGTTTCCCCTCCCTTTATTCCTCCAAGCTCCCCACAGCCTTCTTTCATACAAGATGCACTCCCCTTCAATTTTCTATTCAGAAAGAGCAGGTCTCCAAGAGCTGACAGCCAAACAGGGCAAAACAAGGTGCAATATGACAAGGAAAAAGCCTTTATATTGAGGCTGGACAAGGCAACCGAATAAGAGGAAACGATTCCGAAGAACAGGCAAAAGAAGTCAGAAATACATCTGCCCCCCCCCTTAGGAGTCCCACAAAAAACACCAAGCTAATAGCCATTACATATACACAGAGGACCTGGTGTAGACTCATGCAAGCATACTGCTTGTCATTACCATCTTTATGAGACCATGGGAACTCTGCTTATTTAATTTGGTGGGCCATGTTCTGGTGTACAATAAACCTCCTGCATCCTACAGTATTTCCTCCCTGTCATCTACAGGTTTCCCTTATCTCTAAAGTGAGGGATTGAATGAAGACTCCAATTTAGACTGACTTCTCTGAATAATGCCTTGCTGTGGGTCTCTGCTGTCACTTGCATCTGCTGTCAGAGAAAGCCTGTTGTATGACAACAGAAAGAATCATTTTATTGTTGTTGTTTTTTTCCCGGTTATCTTTGGTTCTGTCCCAGATCTATGGACTATGCAGTATCCTTTTTCTGGATGTCCAGATAGTGTAGGTTATGTGTTCATCTCTCACAAAATAGGCCTCAAGTTAAGAGTCAAGTTCATAAATAGCAGTAAGCTTCTACATTTAAAAATGGAGATTTATCATACCAGTAAACTGAAATCACACATTTTAGCTTTATAGCAAGAAGAAACGAAAAATCACACCACAAAAAGTAGATTACTAGAAATACTCAAACTCAGGTGGGTCAATAACATATAAACAGGAGAAAATAATAGAAAGAATCAATGAAACAAAAAGTTGGTTCATTAATAAAACAGAAATATCAACAAACCCTTGGTCAAATTAACTGATAGACAGGAAGAGAGCCTCCAAATTAGCAAAATTTGAGAAGAAAGGCAAGACATATCAATAGACACCAAGGAAATCCAGAGAACCATATGGACTGGTTAAAAGCCTAACCTCCACCAAACTGGAAAAGCTAAAAGAAGTAAATAGTTTAGTAAATATATACCATTTGCCAGAGTTAAATAAAAGAAGACAAGAAATATAAACAGACCTACAATCCCATTAGCTCTCAAATTATTCCACAATATAAAACAAGAAGGGACATTGTCAAATTTGTTTTATTAGGTCAAAGATACTCTTAAACATGTATAGAGTCACACAAATACTCTACAAAGCAAGAAGATTACAGACCAATTTCTCTTATTGGTCTGTAATTGCATAATTACACAATTTCACAATAAAATATTTGTAAAATAAATCCAGGAACAATTCAAAACATCATCTACCATGTTCAAGCAATATTTATCTCAGAAATAGAAGATTCATTCAACATAAATTAATAAGTGTAATATATTACATAAGAAGACATAAATGAAAGCCACACAATCATTTCATTTGATGCACAAAAGGTGTTGGATTTCATCAATTTCTTTCTTGCTAAAAGTCCTAAAAAGATTGGGAATATAAAAGACATACCCCAACTTAAATGGAAAGAAATTAAAAGCATTTTTATTAAAACCAGGAACAAGGTAAGGTCCTCCACTTGATACCTGCTTAATATAGTATTTGAAGACTCAGTTAAAGCAATAAGATAATTTTAGGAGATCATGAGGCTACAAATAGAAAAGGAAGAATTTAAAGTATCTTTATTTGCATAAGACATAATGTGTAGTTAAGGGACCCTAAATAGTCCACTAAGAAACTACTTATAAACACTTTCTGCAAATTAGACAGATATAAAGTTAACTTATAAAACTTACTCTCTATTCTATATGTAAATTAATATTCTTGAACTCTTTGGCATAGACTTTCTTAATAGAATTCAGCACAGGTACTAATCACAAATATTAATGAATGAGATCACATGAAACTGAAGAAACTTCTGTATGGTAAAATAAAAAAAAACATTCAGACAAAGCAGCAAACTTTAAACAATGTGAAAATATTTTTAAAAATTAAATATCAAATAGAGAGCCAATATCTCTCTATTCTTTAAAGAATTTTCAAAAAAAAACAATCAAGAATGCAATAATAAAATTTAAAAATGGAGTACAGTTCTAAACAGAGAATAACCAAAAGAGAAAACTTGTAGAGGCCAAAAAAGCTTTGTGCGCACAGATAAGCACTGGAGAAGTCAGGAAATTTGAAGGAGTGATTTACCACTTACGTGGAATGAAGCACATGCTTCTTTTCGTGGAATTCTAGCAATGGTGTGGTTCAAACTGGTGATTCTTTGCTGTATGATGACGCTGACTCTTACTATGTTTTCCAGAAGTTATATTTATAATTATACTAGAGCCATTTCTTCCAAATCTTAAGCATTGCTTTTAGACCACAAAATCCATCTTATAAGTGATGTCAGAGCTGACACCAATACTCCTTAATGTGTTTCACAGAATAGAATCAGAAGAGTCATTGCCAAACTCTTTTTATGAAGCTACACTCACCCTGATTCCAAAACCATACAATGACCGGACCAGAAAGATAATTATAGACCAATCTCACTCATGAACATCGATGTGAAAATTCTCAATAAAATTCTGGCAAAGAGAATCCAAGAACACACTAAAAATATTATCCATTACGACCAAGTTGGCTTCATCCCTGGGATGCAGGGCTGGTTCAGCATAC
>LOEQ01011945.1:30295-42687 GCA_001685075.1 Bramus lutescens
CTACTGCATGTACTGGCTGTGTGGGAGCCTAGTCTGTTTGGATGTTCACCTTCTTAGACCTGGATCGAGGGGGTGAGGACCTTGGACTTCCCACAGGGCAGGGAATACTGACTGCTCTTTGGATTGGAAATGGACGGGGAGGGTGAATGGGTGGAGTGGGCAGAAAATGGGAGGGAGGGAGGAGGTGGAAAATTTTAATAATAATAATAATAATAATAATAATAAAAGATACTGAAATAATTTAAGTGATGTCACTTGTACTTAGGCACAGTCTAAGTGACTTCTGTGCTATCTTAGTGTCAAGTCATCCTGATTCTGAAAGTCAGGACATTTATCTCAGTCTTTCTTCAATGCAATGCCCATCAAAATCCCAGCAAAATTCTTCACAAAGCTTGAAATAATGGTACTAAACTTCATATGAAAAATCTAAAAACCCAGGATAACCAAAACAATCCTGTACAATAAAATAACTTCTGGAGGCATCACAATCTATGACTTCAAACTCCACTACAGTACTGAAAACAGACAGAAGGACCAATGGTACAAAATAGAAGACATAGATATTAACCCACACATCTTCAATCATCTGACTTTTTACAAAAAAGCAAAAAATACCTAATGAAAAAAAGAAAGCATATTTAACAAATGGAGCTGGCATAACTGGATATCAACATGTAGAAGAATGAAAATGGATCCATATTTATTACCATGCACAAAACTCAAGTCAAAATGTATCAAAGACCTCAACATAAAGTCTGTGGTACACAACCTTATAGAAGAGAAAGTGGGAGGTACCCTTGAATGCATTGGCACAGGAGACCACTTCCCAAATATAATCCCAGTAGCACAGACACTGAGAGAAACAATTAATAAATGGGACCTCCTGAAACTAAAAAGCTTCTGTAAAGCAAAGGACACAGTCAACAAAACAAAATGACAGCCTAGAGAATGGGAACAGATCTTCATTAACCCCACATCAGACAGAGGTCTGATCTCCAAAATATGCTAAGATCTCAAGAAATTGGTCATCAATAGAACAAATAATCCGATAAAAAAATGGGGTACAGACCTAAACAGAAAACTCTCAAAAGAGGACTCTAATATGGTTGGAAGACACTTGAAGACATTTTCAACATCATTATTTATCAGAGAAATACAAATCAAAATACATCTGAGATACCATCTTACACATGTAAGAATGGCAAGATCAAAAACTCTAATGACAACTTATGCTTGAGAAGTTTTTGGGTAAAGGGAACACTCCTGCATTGATAATGGGAATGCGAGCTGGTACAGCCCCTTTAGATATCAATGTGGCAATTTCTAAGAAAATTAGAAAACAACCTTCCTCAAGACCAGGTAATGCCACTTTGAGTTATATATCCAAAAGATACTCCATTATGCCACAAGAACACGTGCTCAACTATGTTCATAGTAACATTGTTTGTCATAGCCAGAAACTTGAAACAACCTAAATGTTCCTTGAACAAAGAATGGATAAGGAAAATATGGTACATTTACACAATGGACTACTACACAGCAGAAAAATGTAATGACATCTTGAATTTTGCAGGCAAATGGATGGAGGTAGAAAACATTATTTTGAGTGAGGTAACCCAGACCCAGAAAGACAATTATTACATGTACTGGTTTTTAAACATAAAGCAAAGAAAATCAACCTACAAAGTACAATCTCAGAAAACCTAAACAACAATGAGGACCCTAAGGGAGACATGTATAGATCTAATATACATGGGTAGTAGATAATGTCATGATCTCCTGAGTTAATTGGGACATGGGGAACTTGGGAGAGGATGGAAGAGGAGGGGAGGGGAGAGGCACGGATGGGAGCAGAGAAAAATGTGGAGCTTAATAAAAATCAAAAAAAAAAGATTGAAGTCCTATGTACATTGTGAGGAATCTCAATTTAAACATGGCATAAATTGTCATGCAATTGGGACTTTGTTAATTATTATCTCAATACTTTTTTTTCTGATTTTGTACCATGCTTATGAATAGATAAAATAAACTTCTCTGAGCCATACTCTAGAAGTCCTGGTTAAGATGGGCTGAGTCGAGTTTTCTTATCTCCCTCTCATTGTTCTTCCTGCCTCCTGTAAAGTCTTCCGGAGAACCATGACAGAAACTCAAATGGCTGAGATGCACTTAAATAAATATTTCATATCCTTAGTTGTCAGGAAAATGCAAATCAAAACTACTTTGGGATTTCATTTTACGCCCATTAGGATGGCCAAGATCAATAAAACAAATGACAGCGCATGCTGCGGAAGATGTGGAGGAAGAGGAAAACTCATCCATCACTGGTGCAAGAGCAAACCTGCATATCTACCATGGAAATCAGTGTGGGAGTTCATCATGAAACTGAAAATTGATATACCAGAAGAAAAACTTATGCCACTCTTTGGCTTATACCCAAAGACTGCTTTATCCTACTGCAGAGACCCTTGATCATCTATGTTCATTGCTGTTTCTTTTTTTTTTATAATAGCCAGAAACAACCTAGATATCTGTCAAGGGAAGAACGGATAATGAAAATGTGGTATATTTACACAGTGAAACATAACTCAATTAATAAAAAATGAAATCTTGAAAATTTCAGCTAAAAGAACAAAGCTAGCATAAAAAAGTCATGAGGGTGCTAACCCAGATACAGAAATACAAATACGGTATGTATTCACTTATATGTTAAGTCAACGATAAGAAGCTACATCCATATAACCCAAAGATTATGAATAGAGTAGAACTCTAGGGGGTAAAATGGCTCTCCAAACGTAGTTAAAATAAAATAGATAGTTAGCAATGGACAAAGGGGAATGATTAGAATGGGAGGATCAAAGTGGTTTGAGGAGAGAAGTGAGGGACAAGGAGGGCATATGCAGAGGGAAAGGGAAATAAAATCATTCAGGGGATCATATGGATACTTAATGTAATAGGATCTATATAAAATATATACACATATAAAATGATCTAAATAACAGCTAAATACGGTGGTATATAAAGCCCCAACTGGAACTATGCTGTCACCAAATAAAGCTTTTTGAACCAGGAATGGGTTACATCTAATTAAGATTCCGGTGAAATACATTCCATGAGTACCACCAAACAACCCAGGCTATTGTCGAGGCTATCAGTTGCTCTGTATACACTGATGTCAAGGCTCTATTCTGAAGAAAACACTTGATCAACTCATAACATGTGCAGCAGTAGCTCTAGACCCTACTTTCAACCTCTATGGACTAGTGCTCATAATTCTGAAAAATTCTCTGTACTGTTGTGGCCAAGTTGAGACTCCCAGAGAGACCACCACCAGAATCCAGTTGAGTCCAGAATGCAAAAGCAAGGTTTATTTCTGCGTGCAAAATTCAAACCAGCTAGCTGGGAGCTAAAGCCTCCACCCACGAAGCAGTGTAGTGGGGAGAACTCCAGTTTTTCATTTGGGGTTGACAAACATAGGCAAAAACGGTAAGCCAGGTTTACTAAGGGTCTAGGCGGTTGGTTTTGCTGAGTACAGGGTATAGACTCCTTCTGCATACCCACTTCATTCTTTAAGCGTCTACTTCTGCTTCTGTGCATGCCCCCGTTCTCCCCTGAGCAGTTACTCCTGCTTCTGTCTAGACCGTCTAGACCACAAAGCTGGGTATCAACAGGTGATAGTTGCTAGGAACATTTCGTGCTTTATACTTTTGCAGAGGTTCCTGTTTAAAGTAGCTCTCGATTTTGCAAAGTTACTTGAATCCATGCCTTACCCAGCTCATGATCAAGCAAGGTTTCTTAAAATTTTCCGTGTCCTTACAGTACACTACCAACAGAGAAAGGCAAACAGCCTAGGCACAAACCCTTCTATAAAGTGACACTGGTGTAATAGTGGCCAAAAATACTGTGAAAATAACCAACTATTATTTGACTTAAGTCTCATTTCCTGATATAGAACCATTCTCTGACATTGCTTAGTTGATCAAGAACTTGAAATGAGACAGGCAAGGAATTTATGGGAAAACTAAGTTCTACTGTTCTGCTAAAGGAACATAGCAATAAAATGACTCTTAATGACACTCTGCTGTACTCATAGATCAATGCCTTCCTTATTCATATTTACAGAATCAACCTCCTGAAGCAGATGGGAACAAATACAAGAAGAATATTTGCACAGATTGAGAGACCTTGGGACACTCAGTCCTAAAAGGGATGTCTCCATCAAACTTCTTTTCATGAATCATGGAACTCTGCTGACATAGACATAGAAAGAGGATTAGAGCAAGAAGGGATGGTGCAGACCAAGGAAACACCTTCTAAACACATCAGGAACTCTGCACATAGAGCTCATAAAGCCTGAGGTAGATTGCACAGGGCCTGCATGCATCTCCAGCAAATGGGGTCCAGGACCTGGAGGGAGAAGTAGATACATGCCCCACCCTTAAGTCCAGAGGCTGTGTCCAATTGATTACCACATGCAAATAAAAAAGTCGTTTTCTCCAACTTCTCGCTGGGCACACAAGCCACTTTGTGTGTGTGTGTGTGTGTGTGTGTGTGTATTTTGAGACAGGGTTTCTCTGTGTAGCTACAAACCACTCTTAATGAAGAACCCACACCCAACAGTAGATGGCTGGCACAAACTCAATACCATCTTTGAAAGTTCTTTCTCGTATAATGTGCCGTGGCTTGTTTAATTATTTTCATTGCTACTTTTTATCTTAAGGTTCTTTGTGTATATACTATGACTTCTAAATTTTGTTTCTATGGAATCACGGTGTGTCTCTCTATTTCCTGTACTTATTTATTTTCTCTCCTTCTATTTATTTTGTTTTGTTTTATTTTGACTTGTTTGTTTTCTTTTAGCTTATTTTATTTTTATTCTTTAGATATCTGTTTTCTAAGTAAATATAGAAGGGGTATGTATCTGGAAAGAATTTGAATGGGGTGTGAACTGGGAGGAATTGGGAGAAAGAAAATTTTAATCAGATATATTATATGAACATTATTTATTTTCAAAAATGAATCAAATATCTGTTTACTCAATTACCATATTATTGAAATCTCTTCCAAAGAGTTCTGCTAACACAACATCAAAACTTTGAAAAAGAATAATGTTCTGTTTTCTTAATTTAAAAAAAAGTTGAAGTATTATGTTCTGTAATTTAAGCATTTGACCCTCCAATTAACTTACAGGTAATAGTCTTTCAATAAGGAGAGGTAACTGTTAAAATATTTGATAACAACTATCCTTCAAATTTCCTACTTTAGCTCTTTTGTTAGGAGGACAGATTTTTCTTCTATTTTACTAGGACAGAGTCATATTTATCAAAATAAAGACTACTAAACTTTGATTATTACATTCTCATTTTTGTTCTTGGGCTCAGAACCTAGAAGAGTTCCCCAGCTTTTCCTTATGGCAAGCCTTCTCCATGTAACATAGGAATGAATAAAATGAACAGCATGTTATAAGATATTCCTGGTAGAAATTTGCCTAAATTCCAGGTACCTAATTATTAAACATAATATCCACCATTAAGAGTGCTTCTTATCAAAAGCTGCCATCATCCTCTTCTGATTCACAGATTATATATGAGAATTCTCAGCAGAATGCATTTGTGTGTGTGTGTGTGTGTTTACTCGTGAATGTGCATGTGTGAGTGTGTATGTGTGTATGTGTATGTGGGTGTTTTAAGTCAATAGTTTTCTTTAACCTTCAGTTTCAACTCATAAATCTCAAATCATTAGCATTCCCTTAGATAAATCTATAATAGTACTAAAAGCGATGTGAAGGAATCCACACAACTGAATAAATGTTATTTGAATAGAATACAGTAGTTCAGGAGGTATCCAGAAGTTATTCAATAAGAGCCTTCTTATTCAGAAAGATGTCTGCATGCATACTGAAAAGGTATTTGTTTTTTGGATGTTCTTCCTGTGTCAATAGAAACTACAGTACTTTAGTTTCTCTTCTGTCAATTTCTGATGCTTTGTAATACTTAATGAGCATTTTTTAACAGATATCTTCAAATAATTTTCATGTCCAAGCATTGTTATGGGTCCTGAAATTCTGTACTGAAGGATACAGATACACTCATATTTTTGGGCTTATATTGAGAGAAATAGCTTTATAGCATAGAATGGAAAATTAAGCATACAATTTACTTTGACATTTCCCTCATACATATTCATTGTGCATGGCTCTGTGCTCCATAAGGACATCAAAATAAAACCATATGTTTTATGTAGAGTTATTTTATCTGTCCCCTTCTCTCAGCTTTTCTGTCCCTTGTGGGTAAGTCCCCATTGTTACCCTAAAAATTTTTCATATACATACATATCATATATGTAAATAAATGACTTCTTATATTGATGTTAGTTAATGTTAAATTATGATTAAAGGTAATCTATAGAGAAAGGGAGAAGCTATTAATGGGCTCCCATGCTAGGAGTGGTGACTAAGGAAATTCTGAATACAAGAAAAATTTTAAACAAAACTTCTTTTTAAAGTGAAGAACCAAACAAAATGAATTATCATAAAGGGAAATAAATAGCAATCATGATTGAGCTTTTGATGTTAAGTTTGGTATTTTTGATCAATTTTACTTACAAGGACAGAAAACTTCTAATGTAAAATTTCTTGAGTAGTAGTTTATCTGAGAGTTGCAGCTATTGATTTAAATAATATGCATATATATAGTCACTATGTCAACATAATTATTATCCAGAATAAAATGAGCTTCAGTAACTCAAAATATAATCATGATTCAAATACCTCTACCTTAAGAACCAATGCTACTTCTGTTTATCTGTAGTTCTTGCATAAAAAATATTACATTGATTTGTTTGAGACCATAATGCTAGTTTTCTGATGAGTTGAAAAGGGTAATTATGAAATCAGATCAAGAAAAAGGCTTTCTTCATTTTTTTCACCGTAAATATATATTTTATATTATGTGATATATATTTATATCATTAATTACATTATATGATATCATATTTATTACTTCATACATATATAATGACTATATTATTTATTTCAATTGTTTCTACCAAATATATTATGTGATATATACTATATTTGTATCATATATTAAGTCATATATTTAAATCACATACATTCATGACATCATATAATATATTATATATACAACATCACACAGTATATATTACACAATACCATATATTAATAAATATGTATAATGTCATAAATGTATTACTGCCAGTATCAATACCTTTTGTTTACAACTTCTTTATGCTTCTCACATGAGAATCCACAAGGGTATTTTTCTACTAAAGTTTGTGTTTCTAACCAATTCGATGATTTAGATTAATTAATTCAGCATTGAGACTCAAGAGTACATTTTATGAACAAAATTCCATAAGGTGTTTTAACACACAGTATACATAAAACAATCACCATGGTTCACTTTTAAATGATCTGAGGTTAATCTCTCCAAAGCAATTCAAATTTTGGAAAAATTATATCGCACTGCATTAGTTGGGGTTTCAGTTAACATTCGTTTCTTTTAGGGACAATGCATCTGCCAATAAATAAACTTCAGTACATTTTAAAATTCATTAACAAGCCTGACCTAGGTCATGTATAACTTTCTGTGCACTTGTTACTAGATAGTGCTAAATGGATAATATCAATATTACAAATTACACTCTTTTCTTGTAATTGGAAAGGATATGGGAAAGTGTCAAGGAATAAGAAAATGCTGAGCATTTGAAAGAATATCATCAACTGTAATTGATAGATTTTAAATGTGTTTGGCATCTTCTTGCTTCCTTCAGTTTCTCAACTGTTTACTCATATGAATTAAAGAAAAACAAAAGTCTATATGACATGACTTAGATTTTTATGGAACACTCTGCTACTTTTGATTATATTTGAGCTTTTAAATCAACATTGCTGAAAAACTCACTTAATGTAAAGCCACCATGTGCCTGAAAATTTGACAAAAGAAAAAAATTTTCAGAATTGTGAAACCTTGAGGATACTGTCACAGAGTCTACCTTGGAAACCAGACAAACAATGGTGATATTATAAAGAAGGTCACTTGGTGTGATTTTGGATTAAAACTTATCCCTGAGTATACACTTCTACCATGTATAGTGCAAGGAATTTATTGCTTTTTTTTCCCAGTATTGGAAAAGAAAAAGTTCATGCTTTAGTTGATTGACCTTCACAAAGAAACATGCAGACTTATGAGTAATCAGAAAGCAATGCTTTTGTTACCTTTATAAGTAGAATCCTCTCTTAGGCCTACTGAGTAGGTTTGCATTACATTTATTGCAATCTTAATGTTTAAACAAATTGGTGACATGTTCTATTATCATAAAAGATAGAAAATATTTTGATGCAATAATTTCTAAACTTCAAGTACAGCAGAAAGTAGATGTTTTAATTAAGTCATGATATTTTCCTCATTTTAAAAATATCATTGTATATAAAATTACTCTTCACAATTATTATTTTTAAATGTAACCCCTCACCTAATACTTTATAGCTAAATCTTGTAATTCAATATACATTTTAAAGATAGATTAATAAGTTTATGTGATAAAGAATCACTGTAACAGCCATTTTATAGTGTAATATTTTCATGAATATATCACATTTTCTATTTAGAGGTCCTTTATTATTTCTTCCCTCTTTTACCTTAATGTATAAAAAATTGGTGTTTTGTTACATTACATATTTAAAAGTATACTAATTTTGTAACATCAATCAATATTTCCTGACATTCAACTCACCTTTAAATTTATATAACAACTTAGAAAAGGCTTTGTTATTGAATGTTCACCATATATTATTTCCTATAGAAATTAGTTAAAATTATTTATTACTTGAAAGACACTTGCACTTGCAAATAAAACCAATAGATATGATCTCTTCATTTCATTGGAGGGAACAAAATTTAAGATGCAAGGATTAAGCTATCCTTTATCATAACAAAGGTGACATTAAAGATTATAAGCCTAGTCATTTATATTTATATGTATATGCTGAATAATTACAGGTTTATATTCTAAGATTTTAAACTCATCGCTCTGGATTATTTTTTTTTTAATTTCCTCTGCAACATGGCACAGGGAACATTGCCAAAGAGTTCTGAAAGGTCCGAAGAGCCAGAATAACAGTTCTGCAGTGAAACTGTTTTTCCTAGATATAAGATAGGAAAGTTAGAAACATTAACAAACTCATTAACTTAAGAGGCAATATTTCATGGGGTCCCACATAAAATTACATGCGGGAAGAAGAAAAAGCTTCTTTTAGAGATGAGTTCTCACCCTGCTGGTAGTACAATTTGTAATAGTCATCCCTAAAACCACTGAAACAAGGTATAAACAAACAACAAATTAGACACAGCATGTTCATCTTTGTATATTTGTATGTGTATGTGTGTGTGTGCGTATATATATATATATATATAATGAAAGAAAAAAGCAAATGAAATATTATACTTCTAGAGTCTAAGGTAAAATGACTCTATCTTTTCTTTGGTATATCCTCCTGATATACTTCTTAACCTCCTTTGAAGATGTCAAGGAACCAATTACATGTTCAAGAAAAATGAGCAGATTTATGTTGATATTAAATAAGTCTCTTCACATATTTTATTGTTTTATTCTTTAAAATATAGTCATGTTTCCAACAAACCACATCCTAGAAAGCCTCTATTTAAGGCTTTTCTTTGCTTTATTCAATATTGTTTGGCTATGATGGCCAGGAATAGGTTTCATGAAATTGAATATTTCAGACCCATAATTGTAATTTAAAAAACTTAGAGAACATTTGTTTTCTATCTGGATATTGGCTGTTTCTCATAATCCCACTCTTATTACAAATATTTCATGTGCTTTTTTTTATTATCCTTAGCTTCTTTGTGAAATGCAGTGTAGAACACAGAAGAAAGCAACTGATGAACTTTGCCAGTACAAGACAAAAGAGATCTTCAAATTCCTGCTTGATGGAAGAGTCTGCTGGATACAATGGGCCTGTAGGCTGAATACATATGCCCCAATGTTACAGAAGAGTTTTGGGTGACTGTCCAGGCAGCAAGATGTCTCTGTCCATTCTAGAGTTTTGGAAGTTTCTTACAATGCACTTCCTATTTACTTAGGTAATATTTTATCCTTCTGGAGTCTTTGATGGAGTTGAAGAAAAATAGTTATAATTATAAAAGATAGATGAGATATAAAATTTTACACTAACAAAGATAGGTTAGAAGATAAAATATTTGTCTTAATTTCCTAATGTAAATGGACTAAATATTGTAACTATAATTCTTGCTTGATACCTTTTTCATTATATGTCATTTTACTATGTTACAGTTAAAGCCTTCCTTTTTATTTTGACAGAAATGGGGACATGGTGTGGGAAGTCCTTCTCTATATGTGTTTCTTTTCTTGGTGAATGGATAAAGCTGCTTTGACTTACAGTAGGGAAGAATAGAGTAAAATGGGAATCCCAAACAGATAAAGGAAGAAAACGCAAAGTCAGAGGTATACCATGTAGCTGCTGAAGGACACAGACACCTGGGAACATTACTGGTAAACCCTGAGCTTCATAGTAAAATATAAAATAATAGAAATAGGTTAATTTAAGATGTAAGAGCTAGCAAGCAATACACTTAAGCTATTGGTCAAACAGTATTACAATTAATACAGTTTCTGTGTGATTATTTTGTGTCGGGATGCCATGAATGAACAAGCAGCCTCTGCTTACAAAGATTTCTCTTTTATATGTCTTGCTATACATTGTATACTTATATTACATAATTTATTTTATATTGTCTCATATTTTATTTTGTTCTTTTTCTTTTAGAAAATAATGCGTGAATAAATGAATGAGTAAATGAATATAAACCTAGCTAGTAGGACAAAGTTTAGCAACTGAACTGTCACTTAAACCTGTCTGGATATACTTTTTTATTGATGTCACTTACTATAAGAGATTCAATTATTTGAGAACATTCTCACAATTCCAAATGCTAAATATATTTTATAAGATACTCAGATTGCTTTTGCTCTATCTCAACACAAAGCAAACACACACACACACATACACATTTGTTAATTGCATGATCCTATGTCCATGTGGATGTAATTTCATACTATACTTCAATATTTTGTTATTATCTCACAACAAAAATAAACATATCTTTATTTTTTGCGTCTCATATTTTATCTGGGGGTTGTGACTATATTACCTTCACTACAGTGAATAAAATTAGGATGAGTTACCCAAAGATATGAAGATTGGTGAATCTGAATTTTAAATGGGATTTACAGTTATTTATTTATTCCTCAAAAGAGTAGAAACAGGACAAGTTTCTCCTATGTAGAATCACACAATTATTAGCAATCATCCTACTGATGAGTCCCTAAGAAAAATAGATAAGACTTAAGTGTTTTTATCTCCTCTCTCTGGTACAATACAAGATATATAGTGAATGCTTAGTACACATAGGTGGAACAGTTAATAATCAGACACACAACACACAGAGGACAGAGACAATGAAATCTCTGATTACTCTAATGTACACATCAAAGACATTCAAATAAACATCGGTATTTTTTTAACAACACACTATCTAAAAATGCTTTTTCATATCACAATATAGTAGTTAATCTACTGAAGGCAAATGCAGCAATTTTTAAAATTTTTACTATATGTCCATATATCTTTGTTGCTCTTGACCCTACTATTGCATTCAAAGGAGATTTGCTGAGTAGGAAAAATGGCAGAAAAGAAAATTACTTAAAATAATATTCAATATTTTCTAATAATTAACTCAGTGCACAAAAGGGAAAAGAGTCTAGAATATTGTCATAATACTATATTTTAATATGCCTAGAAACATTTCCTACAAAATATATATCTTCATTTACTTAAATTAGGTTTTTAAAGAAAGATAAAATAACAGGTTGTTAAACGCACGCTAATTCTAATACAAAAAGCATATAATTTGTTATTTATATATAGCTATTTAGTATGATTTTTAAAATACTATTATAGTAACTTATTTTTGCTATTCTTTATTTTCTAAGTGGTTTCTTATATTTCTATGCTTCATATATATGTATAGTATGCATAATAAATTTTAAATAATATAATGTCTGTTCAAAGTTGAGCAGTAATCACTGACATATAGCATACAGGATCATATAACATATATAGCAGTGTAATACTGTGAAGACAAATGCATTTTGAATTTTTTATATTAAATATGTAGTACACATATATTTCTAATTCTTAGACATTATAATATAGTATATAGTTTAATATTATAAAATATATCGAATACTATATATGTGCACTATATATTTATATATTTAATACTAGATTGATAGATAGATAGATAGATAGATAGATAGATAGATAGATA
>LOEQ01011946.1:4358-17482 GCA_001685075.1 Bramus lutescens
TAGCTCTGTTCTGCTCTGCTCTGCTATCAGCTCAAAGCAGTTTCTTTATTCACCAATGGTATTCATAGCATACAGAGGGGAATACAATATCCATTTAGTATGTGCCTTTTGCTCTGAGAGACTTTCCTTAATGATCTTATCTGGATTTATAGAAGAAACATCTCTCATTTATGTTATTCTGGTGGGAATTCCCGAAGGTTTAGAAGTCTATGTTGCTTGATATTAGTTCAAACTATAGAGACCTTAAATAAATACAGGTATATAAATAGATCTTGCAGATTATAGAAAAGGCTATAAGCAAAAATAAGATAGCAGCAAAGAAGGACTTGATTTGAAATGATTCATCAAATCATGTTTCTCTGAGAAAGTACCACTGAACCTGAGCCCTGAGACAGGTGAGAGTTTAGTCAGCCAAAGAGAGTGCAGAGAGTACATTCAATGTAGGTGGCTTGGTAGTCAGGACTCTGGGCTGAAAGGGGCAAAGCTTAAGCTCAAGTTCATGTAAATGGGAAATGTGAGACCTGGACATCTCTAGACTTGATTGGATTGCAGTGATTCCGCAAGCCTTCCATCCCAGTCACTTTCTTTCCATCTCTGGGGTCTTTGCATCCTCTCGGCTTCAGGCACTTCATTTCATCTCTAGACTGGATACTAGAAATCACAGGACTACAAGATAACTATAGCCTCTGTCTCCGATTAAAAAAGAAAAAAAGACTCCTTTAAGAAAATCATAGGACTTAAATGACATTTCCTATTTTTTTGCATATAATCACAATGTGGAATTCTGTGTTGGGCAAGACATGAGTCCAGATGTATGATCAGAAAATAATTCACCCCACATAATGCACTTAAGGCTACATAACATCTCAGAAATGGTGAGAGATAAGATTAGAGAGATGTAGCATACTTAAAGCAGAATCTTGCAAGCACTATTTAACATTTAGAACTTATATAAACCACAGTGAGAAGCTATGGTGGATTTTGCTCAACGAATGTTATAATTACTTTAATGGTCCCCGAGTTTCTAAGCAAGCAACCTTTAGTGTCCCCTAGTATGTATCAGCAGTATGTCCCCCACTGTATGCCAACAGTTACCACCATCACCTGACAGCTAGCTATAGTTTCACAACTAGAGTCGCCTTTAGACTCTGTCCTCAAGGTATCACCCATATAAAATGAGTCACTAAGTCCCAAAGATGCTCTTTCCTAGAGTCTCTCGGCTTTTGCTCTTTGTTCCGATTTGTACAGATTGCCGTCCTTGCAGATCCTTATCTGTGATGTAGGTTCTTGTCATTGTCTTCTGTCTGCTTCCATTTTATTTTCTCCTGACTTCTAAGTTATCACACATGGTACTGTCAGATCGTTCTTTCAAAGATATCACTATCTTCATGTCACCCCTCTACGTGAGAGCCTATGATGGGATGGTCCCTAACAGTTAATAGATCACACTCACACTACTCAGCCCAGCATCCAGCCTTCCATCATCTGGCTCTGTTGTATCTGTCTAGCCTTTTTGCCCATTTTCAGACATCAACCAAAGACTGTTTAAGATGCGACTTCCCAGACCTAGCACTCCAGGAGTGAGAGGAATCACTTTACGGTCATAAAACATCAGGAGCAGGTGGCAAAGAAAGCAAATTGCTGGTCTGAGAAGCCACAGCAAGACAAAGGAGAACCAAAAATGTGGTCATAGCTAATTGTGTGGTCAAGAAGGCCTTTCTTTGTATCATGGCTGGGAGAAGCTGTCAAGGTGAGGCATTGACCAGAAGGTGGATATTTGGAAAGGTGGAAAGCCTTCTAGGTGATAATATCTACTGCCTTTTACATAGTGTGTGGGCCAGCTCCAGAGTTCTGGAAACGTGCCCAGAATTGTTATTGTCAATTGATGTTGCAGAGAGATGATGAATTATCCAGAGAGGTGCGAATAGTGTCAGGTAACAGGATCAACCCAGGTAGGATCTCATTACTTAGTTTTGTTTAAGTGGCTTTTTTTTATTTTATGGGGATTTGGGATGGTATTGGGAATCTGCAGAAGTGAAATACTATGACAGGAGGAAGGGAGCTTGGTAAGTTTTCAAACCCTATGAAAATGCTGAGGGGCATGAAGCAAGATAAAATAATAAGCGATTTGTTTCTTTCTGTCTAGATATGCTTTGGTTACTTCATCATTGTATTATTGATTATTATGTGCTATGAGAAGACATTGGTACATATCTGATAACTTCCAAAATACTTTAAATAAAATCTTTTGGGGGAAGATTAATTTGTGCTAGTTTTAATGGAGTAGAAGAGTTGTATTTATTCAAGTGGACACTTAGAAAGAATATGATGCCTGGCGTCAGTGGTTCTGCATAGGAAGAATGGAAGCGTCTTAAAGCCATTTACACTCTAATCCCACTGGGGGGGGGTTCCCTTGAGACTGAGGCAATAGGCCTGGAGCTGAGGAGAAGATCAGCCTCCCTCATGCAAGGCGGGCTTGCCCTAATCATAGGAGTCTTTAAAGCTTAAGAGCCTTTCCTAGGGAGCAGTGGTCATTGGGAGGTGTGCTGTGGGAAAGGATCAGAGAGATGCACTAGTGCTCTATAAAGACAAAGGAAGGGATTGACTAGGAGCTCAGGAATGTTGGGAGGCTCAAGAATCTCTCATGGAGTTTGCAGAAAGAAAACACAGCCCCACGAACACTACAGTTTCAGTCCCGTGAATTCTGTGTCAGACACTAATTAGTGAGGCTCCGAGATAATGGATTTGTATTGTTTTAAACTCCCAAGATTGTAGTAACTTGTTATGGAAGCCCACGACAGCTAATGTAAGTTGTTTAAGGACTGTTAGGACTAGCCCCCACAAGTTTATGTGTTTGAACACTTGGTTCCCATTGGTTGGTGCTGTTTAGAAAGTTGTGGCACCTTTATCAGAGCATCACTGGAGAAAGTGAGTACCTAGAGGCATGCAGAACTTGAGGTTTTATAGCTCAGCTCCCCTTCTTGATCACCCTCAGCCTCTTGAGTCTGCAACTTCCTCTCCTGCCACAGTGCTTTCCCGGCTTGCTGCCACGTTTTCAATGCCGCGATGCACTGTATCTTTCTTGAACTGTGCACCAGGATGTATCTCTTCTCCCTTTGGTTGCTTTGGTCAGGGGATTTTAATCACAGCAATGAGATAAATAACTAAGGCAATAAGTATGCTTCAAATGAATGGAATGAATCTAAGAATTTCACAAGAAAATAATGCAAACAAATCTTCTCTGATTAGGCTGGTGCTTTGATAAGTGGCTCATTTCTTAACTTTTATTGAACACTTACGATCTACCAAACACTTTTGTATGTTCTTGTATGGTTATTTTTCCCAATAATAATTTGAGATAACAACTATTAGTTGGATGAAAATCTTTTTTTTCCCTAAAGTCACATACTTACTAAGTAGAGATCCTGAATTTTTTCCTTGGGAAACAGGCTAAAGGACATTGTTTAGTCATCAAAATAGTGGTCCACAAATTTGACTGTGCATTAAAATCACTTGGGGTGGGTTCTCCACTTAACTTCCTAGCAGTTAAGTCAGAATATTTGATTCTGGGCTCAGGCATCAATAGTCTTCTAAAGATTTCAAATGCAGGAAAGTTTGAGATCACTAAACTTGGTGTGTTGCCCCTCAGACTACAAGATGTGTCTAGCAATTTATCTGACTGAAGAGAAAATACCATGACTCTGTAGACTACACATTCCCCTTGACTCTAACTGGGTGGTTTCATTATAGTTAGTAGAGCAGCTGTCATTGGCTAGTTGAAAGGACAGTTGTTAGTTAATCCCCAAAAAACCTAGAGTTGAATTGATTGTGATGTTCACACAATTTGAGCTGTCAGTCAAAATAATGGAGAGCCAGCAGTGGGAAGACCTTTCCTAAAGCCAGACAAGAAGAGGGAGAAACAAAGATCTTTATCTGATGTCTAAAGCCAGCAGGGAAGGGTGAGCTGCCAGATGAAATCTGTGATCAAACTGTCTGTCTGGGCATCTTGTCGCTGCTTTGTAAAGTCTCGGTGCCTCTCTCTGGTTCTTGCCTGAGTTAGGAGAAAGGATATGGATTCCCCTGGTAAGGTGGGCACTGTGCCAAAGAGCCTGTACCTTCTCTGTTTTGCCATTCCTCGACTTCCTTGTGCCAGACTCACACCAGGGTCACCAGTCTCAATCAGCATGTGGAGGTGGCTGCCCAACCCCTCTTCTGGTTAAAGAACTACATGAGTTGTAGCATTCCTGTAATTTGGGCTGTAAACTCTGGCTGTCATAGTGATGGAAGACTGGTATTTCAAATGATTGCCCAGCTGCCATCTTGGGCAGGAGCAGGCTCTGTCTGTTTCTTACCCTGTTGTGGTACTTTTCTAACTTTGTGAGCTAGCTTTGGAAAGAGAAGCCAGTGCAGCATGTTGGAAGTGGAAACCCACGGGGATGATGCTGTTCCAGTCTTAGATGGAGTTTCTTCTGTTTGCTCTGCCATGGTCCTGTGGGTACCATAAACAGGCCTTCTTTGCACTCAGCAGAGGGAGGCATTGATATACGTGGACCAAAGCTCTTGGTGAAAAGCATGTTGATAAAAGTTCCTGTTAGCAATAAGAATCACAAATTAAAGTATGTTCTTTTCTCACTGGTAATCATCACAATTCAAAAAACACAAAGACGTAGTTTTAGAAATATCACGTGATCAGCATCGATCTCTCTCTTGAGCATACTCATGTTAGTGTTACAGATTCTGTTTGACTGTATTACTAATATTGTTTACTTCATCAGCTTCTAAGTTGGACAAGAAAGAAATCTGGAATGGCTACAAACACGCTATCCTCTAAGTGAGTGGAGAGGCCTTACTGTTTGCCCCGTGGAGTCGTACAGTGTAAAGGGGCAGAAGTAGCAACTTGGAAGTCTTCTGGGGCAACTGAGGAACTGTTTATCATCACAGATTATCAAAGAACAAGGACTCTGGCTTTCTGAGTCAAAAAATAGATTGGTCTTTTATTTATTTCTAGTGTGTGTGTGTGTGTGTGTGTGTGTGTGTGTGTGTGTGTATTGTGTGAGCGCGTGTGGCTTTCAAGGATTAGTTTTCTCTTTCCATCTTACAGATCCTGTGAATCTCATTGAATTCTCAAGCCTTGCTCCTCACTGCTTAACTATTTGCTATGGATGGATTCAGGGGAGGGAGAATCAGGATCTTCAACTGCGAACCCACTGCTGCCCCCACCAGACTACAATGCACAGTACGAACAATGACCCTGATCAAACTAAATGGAGCATGTGAGCTGCACATGCGCGCGCACACACACACACACTATGGTAAAATGACCGACGGGGAGGGGATGGATGACAGGAGGAGTTAGGGTAGGCAGGAGAAGTAGCTAGAATGCATCATTGATGTATATGACATTGTCAAATAACTTAATAAAAATATCTTAAAATCACTGAGGATTTAGATCTTTCATAATATTATACAATATCTCTCCCTACCAAAAAATAAAAAGAAATCCCTAACTTGTCCACCTTTAAGCTGGAGGAAGTTACTATTGTTTCCTGAGCATTCCCTTCACTTTACACTGTCCTCGTTGGTAATTTCATAATTCTGTTTTCTCGAAAACCAATTTGTCTTTAATACAGTTAAAGCTTATGCTGTGCTTGGTAATTTCTCTGGGAATGATATAGTTTCCTTATTCCTTAGAGACAATTTTACATAGATGCACACATGCCAGCGGACACACACACTTATCAGCCCGTATCAGTAAATGGCCAAAGCCCCGAGGGAACTATGGAAAATTACACTTGGCTCTAGTGTAATGTTGTCTGCAGTGTATTGGCTATTTATCCATGTTTATAAATAGGACACAAAACTTAATTTTATCATAATTGAAGAGCAATTCTGGGAAAGTCATGTAATTTAATGTTTTTAACTGTCTTTTATTGCCATATGTAAATTGACTGCAAACAGCAGTGATGGTTGAACACAGTCTAATGCACTACACTTTCTTTGGAACACAATTTAAATTTCAATTCATGCTTAATGCTTTTGTACATGTCACAAGTCTTGGTTACTAAGGTTTATCATATGAAATTGATTTATGGCATCCATAATTTATGGGGGGTGGGGGAACAACAACAGAAAAACAAACAAACAAACAAAAAAAAACAAAAAACAAAGCAAAACAAACACACATACCAGAGGAGAGTGGGCCATTTGGAAACCTGTCGAGAAACACTCACCAAGTGTGCTTCATTCACTCTTACCTGTTGTGTGAAATCTAATTAGCTTTAATGATTAAAAACCCAAGCGCTGGAGGGATGGCTCAGAGGTTAAGAGCATTGATCCATCTTCCAGAGGTCCTGAGTTCAATTCCCAGAAACTTCATGGTAGCTCACTAACATTTATAATGTAATCTGGTGCCTGCAAGCACCAGATTCTGGCATGCAAGCAGAACACTGTAAACTAAATAAGTCTTTTGGGACCTGGAGAGATGGCTCAGTGGTTAAAAGCACTGGCTGTTATTCCAGAGAACCTGGGTTCAATTTCCTGCACCTACATGGCAGCTCGCAACTGTCTGTAACTTCAGTTGCAGGGGATCTGGCATCCTCATACAGACATGCAGGCAAAACATTAATGCAAATAAAATAAAAAGTAATAAAAGTTTTAAAAAATAATAAAAACTCAGAATCAGATATTAGGCGGTAAAAGCTGAAAGATTAGAGAAGCAGAGGAGCCAGCCACTAGTTCTTACCTCTACAAAACCTCAGAGTGAATGTGTGATCCTGGGGATATTTTGTTTGTGCCTGAGGACCATAGTGTGGAGCCAGGCACTAGTTAGCCATAGAGGCCAGGCAGGGGGGCTCACACCTTTAATCCCAGTATTTAGGAGTCACACACCTTTAATTCTAACACTAGGGAGATGGGGACAAGAAGGGATATGGCTGGGCAGAGAAAGGAATATAAGATGTGAGGAGACAGGAGCTTAGGGCATTCAGTCTGAGGATTCATAGGGACAGGAATGTCACTTTGGTCTGAGGATTCAGTAGAGGTAATTTAATCTCATGTATGTGTTCTTCCAAAAGCCTTCCTGGATTATCTGTAAGGATTGGAGACAATACAGTAAGGGCATTTGGAAGAGTATTCAAATAACAGCAACATTAATAGACAAAGTAAAAGGGACAAGGCCAAGACTATGATTGGATTCAGCTGATTCTCAATGCTATTAATAAGTCACCAGATCAGATAAAAATAATAATAATAAATGACCATCAATTGACTGATACAAATAGAATATGAAAGGTATTTTAAGATTGTGACTACTTTGATAAATGGAGAAGCCCATGTAGATAAGTGAAAATTCATATTCTCTAAAATTCAGTTTTACTTACTGACTCGCAGAAGTTTTGCCAGTTAACTTTCAACCTCTCTGATTTCAGCTGAGCCAAAACCCAAAGACAAATATGAAATCCTAAAAATAGAAAGAAATAAAAGCTGGAATGGTGCTGCAAAAGGGGACTGAGACAGATGACAGATGCCTTACTTCACTGAAAAAGTTGGAGTAGCATCCTAGAGGTCTACTGTTGTAGGCTCACAAGGACTCCTTGTTAGTCCTCAGTGGATCTTGAGGTAGCCTAGAACTATCTGCTTGCATATCCCATTATTGCTACAGCACTAACTTTATGAGAAATTTCTATGCTTTTTTACTAGGCCACATTTTAGGTTTAATGAACTTACTAACCAATGATGGATGCTGTAGGAAAATACTACAGCCAGTAGCTTTCAAGTTACTGGGATGTGGCCTCTTATACTATTTATGTCAATGTAGAGCATGTGTTCGCTCTCTTTTCCAGCTGCGGGATGTGGTTTCTGTTCTCCGTTCCAGCAGAGGATTCTGATTTGTGAGTCTACCCCTAAATAAGTAACCATCTATTATTCTCAATTCTGAGCTAGTGTGGGATTTCTTTTAAGCGTCCTTCTTCAAATGGAGAGTAAAAAGGCCTGCTGAAGAGTTGCATCAAATAGGGAAAGGTATAAGTGCTAAGTTCCACTAAGACATCTTGAAACTGCTGCTGATGCCACTGAATTACGGACATGTAATGAAATTTGTCAAATTTGAGAGTAACTAAGTTCTTGACACTATTAATCATCCTCCTGAACAATAATGTATTTATATTTGAAATTTTATAATTTACCATGTACAGTATACTTTCTATTAGTGATATGCCTAAATATTGTATTTTTGAGCTGACAAAGTACATATAATGTATATGATATTGTTTTTTACTTTTCAAATTCCAGTTTTCATCACAAATATGTTGGAAAACTATTGACCTTTTTGTGCATTCTAACCTTATATTTTGTTACCTCACTATAATACTTATTATTCCCATATTTTCAAATGACTTATAACTTCTATAGACATGGTTATATCATCTGTGAACAAAATATATTTTCATGTATTTCTTCTATCTAAGTTTATATAATGTTTTTTCCTTTTCTTATCTTGTTGCATTAGCTAAGAGTTCTAGTATGATATAGAAAGGCATGAATAGGAAAAGTAATCTTTGTCTTATTCTCTTAGTGTGAGAATTTCAAATTCTTCATCATTGAAATTATTTTAGGTAGAGTCTTTTAGTCTAGTCTTTACCTCATTAAGAAAAAAATCTCTTCTATCACAGTTTACAAATATAAGCATGAGTGACTATTAAATATTTATAGATCCTATTTTTGCATTTATGGAAATGTTTCTGTAGCATTTCCGCCATAAATTGTTAACTTATGGGTTACAGAACTGGCTGTCAAATGATAAATGAGCCTATATATGTGATATAAATCTTACTTGGTCTTACATAAGTCTATTTTGTATGTTGTCAGATTTGACTCAGAGATTCACATCTATGTTTATACAATATTTTGGGTTATAACTAATGTTTTTGTTTCCTTTTGATATCAGGATAACAATAGTCTCAGAGAATAATTAAGTATTATTACCTTTGTTTTCATATTGGAAAGAAATTACATAGAATTGATGTATTTTTACTCTGAGTTATGGTAGAATTCATCAGTGATCTCATATGAGTCTCCTGGTGTTTTTTTGTTCTTGTTTGTTTTAGATTGTCAGTTTTATTGACTGCTGATCTTCACTAGATATAAGATCATTCATATTTCTATTTCTACACGTGTATATTTTGTAGTCTTATTTTTTTTCAAGAACTGTATTGTAGACTACTGTTTTAAGATGTGTTACATTTGGCCAGGCAGTGGTGGTGTATTCCTTTAATCTCAGCACTCAGGAGTCAGAGGCAGGGGGATCTCTGTGAGTTCAAGGCCAGCCTGGTCTACAAGAGCTAGTTATAGGACAGTCTCCAAAGTTACAGAGAAATCTTGTCCTGAAAAACCATTAAAAAAGTTTTACATTTGTTTATGCTGCAGAGCATTTCTTTAATAATGTAAAGATGTGTCACTTTTTTAATGTTACATTTGTTTAACTCTGTGAAACTGTGTTATTGTGCCAACAGCAAGTCAGGAGCAAAGGGTAGGTGGAGCTGGCAGGTAGAGAGAATAAATGGGAGGAGGAATCTGGGAGGAGGAGCAAGAACAAGGAAAGGAGGATGCAAGGGACCAGGCACCCAGCAACATAGCCAGCCAAGGAGTGGAAGATATGCAGAAGAGAAAGGTCAAAGCCCAGAAGCAAAGGTTGATGGGATAATTTGAGTTAAGAAAGCTGGCTAGAAACAGGCCAAGCTAAGTAAGACTGGGCATTTATAAGTAAGAAAAGTCTCCAGGTGTGATTTATTTGGGAGCTGAATGGTGGACTTCCCAAAGAGTTTAAAACAACCAATAACATATTTAGCTTTTTTTTCCCTGACTGTTTATGAAACAGAGTCAAGATTAGCAGTTCAAGCAATAAAGGGAGATGGGATGTCTGTGTTCTGAGAATAAAAGACAAAGTTGTGAATAAGCTTTCTCAGTCAACAGGTGTATGAGTTGATTGGAATTTTATATTGGATAAACTTGAGCTTTGGTAAACAACTTTGTAATACATTTTTGGTGATATTAGTTAGAATATCTCCATTTTTTCCCTTTAATTTGATGGGCTTAATTTTTAGCAAAACAGTTAAGAAACAAGGCTGTGTTCAGGTATATGGTCTAGTTAAGTGGATGGTTAGTACTGCTGAAGCACCAGAATTTTATCAGTCTTTTGGTAGAAAACTGCTTGAGCTGCTCTTAGTCAGATACGTGGCTATCACACATGATGCGGATTCTTCTGTGCCTGTATGTAGCCAAGTCTTGTATGAAATGAATCTCGGAGTTCATTGTCCCCTGACCAAGCAGATGATTGCATATCCATATTTTTCTCTTAGGAATGATGGCTGAGGGCATGAATTTCAAGTGTATACATGACAGATGTGCCACATAGTCTCTGAAAATTTGGAAGTTATCTAGTGAAGAAAGATTTTAAAAAAGGAACTTACTTGTACCTTGTGAGAAAGTTAATATCCTGTGAGTTGCAACCCTGTTGGCAATCAAATGATGCTTTCACAGGGGTTCCATAGCAGATATCCTGCATATCAGAGATTTACCTTATGGTTCATAACAAGAGCAAAACTACAGTTATGAAATATCAATGGAAATAATTTAATGTTTGGGGGTCACCCCAACATAAGGAACTATATTCAAGGGTCACAGCATTAGGAAGGTTGGGAATTACTATTTTAAAGGCAATACCTTCCCATCACACAGGCTTATGGTAGGTGAGTGTTGAATAAGCCACTTGACTGGAGGAACACCCAGATGGAAGAACAGTGAGAATAATCATCTTTGGGGCTCAGAAACTATAGAGGACTTAGAGACAGTGATAAAAATCCATACAAACAAATTTGTTTTTATCATAGCAACTCCAAACATAGCAATCATTTTCCCTCACAACATTTTTTTCATTTAAACTCTAATAATTGTAGAATAGTGAATTTTAATTATGCATATGTAAAGCATCACATTAGCACATTTTTCATTACTCAGCATGGAAGTTATTACATTTGAAAGTTAGTTTAAAAAATTCTCAGTTATGTAGTTGGTTCCTCAGTCCATACACAGGCAGACCAATCTGCCTCATGATGAAGTGTGCCACGATTCCGAGCGCTATAATTTTCTGTAGGCCTGCTCACACACATACTTCTGTGCCTTAGAACCCAGATTTGAAGCAAAGAAGAGATACAGAGGCCACGAGACGTTTGAATGGTAATTTTTATTTGATTGTGAAACATTTTTCTCAGTTAATATATTATTTAAAAATAAGGTAAATTGCTGGCGGTGGTGGAACACACCTTTAATCCCAGCACTTGGGAGGCAGAGACAGGTGGATGTCTGTGAGCTCAAGGCCAGCAGGTCTACAAGACCAGGAGAGGCACCAAAGCAACACAGAGATACCCTGTCTCAGAAAACAAACAAACAAAAATAAGTTAAATTCTTTCTAAAGCATTGATTGTTTCAAAACTAAAAGAAAAAACACCTGTATCAGTGATATAAACTAATAACGACTTAAGTTATACTTTCTGCAACTATTAAATATGCTTGCTAGTTATGAGATCATCAACTCCATGATGCATCTGAGGCTCTTTGTGTGGTGTATTACTTTAAAAAAAAAGAAAGAGAAAGAAAAAATTTCCATCTTTGAAATTTTTCTAACCATTGCTATTATTGATTTTATTTTGATTTTTATTCTTTGTTTCATTTAAGAATCATTCTTTTTAAAAATTCTTTTTTTAACTTTTTGTGTGCATGTCTATGCATGTGTGTATATGTACGTGAGTGGAGGGCCCATTAAAACTAGACGCAGACACTAGGCCCCTGCATTTGGAGTTACAGGTCGTTGTGCACTACCCAAAGTGGGTGCTGGAAACTGAACTTGAGTCCTCTGCAAGAGCAGCAAGTGCTGTTATCTGCTGAACCTGCCTCCTCAGGGTGATTCCTTTAAGTAGTTTTGTCAGCTAGAGGAAGTGATTATTAGAATGACCTTCTCAACTTGTTACATATTTAGTTTAGCCTCTAAGTTAAGCATGTCTGTTAATAAAATGAGAGGTCTATTAATCATGACTGGGGTGTGCTTCTATGGAAGGTGCAGAGTAAAACTGCTTATACATTTTTTTTAATTTTTTAGCATTTTTAAATTGTTTATATTTCTTTTTAAATTTATTTTTATTTTTTTAAAAAGAAAATCATCTTTTTTAATTATACATACCAATCCAAGTTCCCACTGCTTCCTTCTCCCTCCCCCTCCCCCAACTCACCCCCATCCACTCCTCAGAGAGGGTAAGGCCCATTGCTTTGGGGAAGGTCCAAGGCCCTCCCTGCTATATCTAGGCTGAGCAAGGTATCTATCCAAAGAGAATAGGTTTCCAAAAGGCTAGGACAAGCAGTAGGGATAAATCCTGGTGCCACTGCCAGTGGCCCCTCAGTCTGCCCCAGCCATGCAATTGTCAACCACATTCAGAGGGACTAGTTTAGACCTAAGCTTGTTCCTCCCCTGGCCATCTGGAGTTGATGAGCTCCCATTAGCTCAGGTAGACTGTTTCCGTGGGTGTCCCCATCCTGGTCTTGACCTCTTTGCTCATATTCTCACTCTTCCCACTCTTCAACAGGACTTTGGGAGCTCAGGCCTGTGCTTCAGTGTGGGTCTTTGCCTGTCTTCATCAGTTGCCAGATAAAGGTTTTATGGTGATATTTAAGATATTCATCAGTCTGACTACACAGCAAGGCCAGTTTGGGCACCTTCTCTGTTGCTTAGGGTCTTAGCTGGTATTAGGTATATCTTTTTCTCCACTCCCCTCTTTTCCTCCTCACTCCTTTTCTACCCTCTCCCAAGATCCCCATGCTCCCAATTTACTCAAGAGATCTTGTCTTTTTCTACTTCCCATTTAGATTAGATCCATGTACGTCTCTCTTAGGGTCCTCATTGTTGTCTAGGTTCTCTGGGATTGTGATTTGTGGGCTGGTTTTCTTTGCTTTATGTCTCAAAACAACTTATGAGTGAGCATATATGATAATTGTCTTTCTGGGTCTGGGTTACCTCACTCAATAAGATGTTTTCTAGATCCATCCATTTGCCTTCAAATTTCAAGATGTCATTTTTT
>LOEQ01011948.1:5795-24554 GCA_001685075.1 Bramus lutescens
GATAGATAGATAATAAATAGACATATAGATGATTGATAGCTAGGTGATAGAAAGATGGATAGACAGATGATAGATGTTAGATAGATGAAAGATAGATAAATGATAGATGATGAATAGATAGACAGACAGACAGACAAATGGATGATAGATAGATAAACAAATAAAGAAGTGAAGAAAATTGAGGATTAGATACACAGCCAATAGACCAGAGCATGTTCCCATGTTTTCTTTTGGTTTAACAACTTTAATGTTACATCTGGCAAAAACCATCAGTGGGCAAATGACAGATGTGCAGTTGTGGGGTTCTGGGTGGGCAAAGGGACTGCCTGACTATTCCCTTGTGTGGGCCACACCAAAGCTTGGTGAGTTGACCCTTTCCAGCAGCTGCACTGGTAGCCCATGTCAAACAAGGCACATTCGCTCAGGACTTCACTTGCTTCCTGCATCTCCCCCTCTTACATGTCCAGGGTGGACCTTCGGGCTTATTCTGGGGGCTGTTCACTGCAGTGCTCGACACCATCCTGGAGGATGACAAGAAGGGAGATGATCTTGACAGTCTCTCTGACCAAAGAGAATCATAAGCTATGTTTTAGCAAGCTGAGGGGTGGCAGCTCATCAAGGGTCATTTTTGCAATATTAGAGAAGCCAATCTGATCTGGAGTCTTGCATTTCTAGGTTGTGCTGACTTAACTGATACCCGTGCTATCATTACTGTGGGTCCAAGCTAATTCCCAATTATATTTGTCCTCATTTTAAGGGACTACCATTAAGCACACATGTTGGCAATCCATGTGACATTTTAAATCCTGTATAAATTGGAGAACTGGAACCCCCCTAAATATTTGTACAGAGCCCTTCGAGGACTCCAGGTGGTTAGCAAAAAGCCCTTCTTCCCAGAATGGAGGAAGCCATTGGTATAAACAGGGATAGGAAGATGTGACCAAGCCACTGGATAAAAAGTGCATAAGCTTCTCCCCGACCAGCCTTACCTCCTTACATACACTTACCAGACGCATCTGAAATATAATTGCTGGGTTATTTGGGTCACGTTGTTCAAAAATTTAAAGTGGCCAAGATTAGTCCCTTTGGCTATGTGCCTCCTCCAAGTGTTACAGTTTCTGCAGCACTACCTGCCTCCACCTCTTCCACCCTTCATTCCCTCACCAGCCCTGGTCTGGGTTCTTAGCCCAAGCCATTAAAGGACGTGGCTTCTTGCCTTAAAGCTGCTGACCCTTACAGAAAGGTAGAAATGCTGTCTGCAGGCTCCAGGGGTCTTAACAGAGAAGACAGAAGGTCACCCACATGTACAGACCTTGTGGCACAAATGGTGGGCATTAAATGTCTTGAGTCTGTTTTTCAAGGCCTAGCTTAGAAAAGAAGATAAAAGAAAGCCTGTTTCTGAAACAGTAGAATACATTTGGTTTCTCCAAGGAGAGGTTAGTTTTCTGGGTTTGGGAGAGAGATAAGGCAGTAGGCAATGTGCTTGCTTTGTAAGCATAAGGACTGGGGTTTTATACTTAGAAGGCATAGAAAAAGCTGGGGATGTAATGGTGCCCAGTCAGTGACCCAGAGACAGCTGGATCTCTGAGGCTCATCAGACAGCCTTGCGAACTTGGCAAGACCCATGCTAGGGAGAGACTGTCCCAGAAGTCAAGGCGGACGGCTTCTGAGAAAGAACACTTGAGGTTGACTTCGGCCCCCACATGTATGCACACATATGAACATGCATACACAGTTTATGAACACACACACACAAATGCTCTCTCACTTTGCTAACAGCATCAACAATGGCTTTTCCATATTAACAGTTCTTGTGCAACTATGGAAATGAGGCGAATCCATTCCCTCATGACTGCAGCTTTTTGTGATCAAGACTAATTTTTGGAACTTTTTACAGTCAAAGTGGAAACTCTTTAAAATTTTGTAAGTTGATGGAGTTTTGTCAGAATCCAGCAAGTGGCCTTCCTCAACAGGGACCTTCTTTCATCAAGCCTTGGACCAGCAGCTGCTGGCTTTCATCAAAGCATCCGTGGGCTGCTCCAGAGGCAGGCATGAGTTGCTTCAATAGACACCAAATCTGAAATGGTTATAATGTGACCCCCTGGGACAAAACAAAACAAAACACAACAAAAACCTTCACAGCCTTGGCTCTTGAGGTGTTTTTCCTTGACTTACTAGAGATCAGAATAATTCTCAACTCCGTATGGGTAAATACAACTTGTAGAAAGATTTTTGTTAAATGGGAATACAAATCATTTTCTTTTCTTTTCTTTTCTCTTTGTAGACGTTCAAGGACCTTCCATAGGATTGCGGAGAAAGCCTCTAGCACCGTGTTTACTGAGCAGTGGGATGCCTGCCAACTATGCTGGGGAAGCTAACCTTCTCAGATAAGCATTTCCCCGCTTTATTCACTACATACATGACTTTATCCATTTTATTGTTGATTTCTCACTGATTAATTACTTCAATAAATCTGTCATGCATTGACTTAAAAAATAAAAGATGATTAATATGCAGTTCAATTTTACCTCCAGAGGTAGCACTGATCAAATTCTGGTGATATAGATATAGTTATGATTTTGTTGTCATAACTCAGAAAAATGTAAGCTGGAACTGCTAGGTGAGATAGATGAACGCCCAGCCACCACTTCTGACAAACAGTAAAGGTTGGTGATATCTAGTTTCAAAAAAACTGTGGGGAAAATTCTCTCCATTTGTAGGAATGCGTATCCGTGGAGCCAGTCTAAAGAACAGCTTTTACTTATTCAGTAAATTTGAAATTACTGGTAAGCCAGGGCAGACAGACTCTTCCCCCCAGGTATTAAGCCTACACACATGCATGAGGATACCCATCCCAGGCTGTTTATAGGCAGAATGTTTGTAGCTCAAGCAAAGAAACCCGAAGATTAGCAACACTCCCAATCTCGGATATGCAGAGCAAATGTGCCACAGCCACACAGGCCCAATTGGAAGAACCCAAGAATGGACGAGCCGGTTTAAAAGTCAAGCCAAGGAAGAACACCCTGTGCCTTCATGTAAACAAAGTTAAATCAAGCAGACGACAATACAATACATTTGGTATTGAGTGCAGGATAGTATTACAAATTAAAAATATGTGACTCTAAGACCACAGTCAAGCTCGTGGCTACCTCTAGGTAGGGTACAAGGAAAGACTCAGAATTTAGGAAAAGCCTAGAGAGAAAGGTAAAAAGAACAGTCGTGTTGGCAAATAATCAGCTTGACTTACCACTGTTGCTTAAACCTTATAAACACTGTTTTGAAAATACTCATCATTTAGTTAAAAACAAAACAAAAACAAAAAAAAAAACAAGTCTTAGGAAAGAGTCTTGCTGTAACAAACTAAAAGATGGATTATAAAAATAAAAATATGCAAGGAAAGAGGAATTCTATATATTAGTTAAGATGCTACAGTTACAGATAAACTATGCACAAAATAGTCTTAGCGCAAAAGAATGTCAAGATGGAGGTCTCTGCCTCAGCTCAGCCAGGAGAGGTGGGGAAGGCTGCTCACTTTCTTCAGAGTCCTGAACCCTGCTTCCCCTGCTTGCAGGATCTCTTTGCCCTGAGCATGGTTGGTAAGACCTGCACATTTTTGTCACATTGTTGAGGTTCAGGGCTTTAGTGCAGTAAAGAAGCAAGCATACTGTCCACCATGAGGTCCTGGTGTGGGTTTTTATCGTTCCCCAGTTGGCTCAGTTTGAAACATGTGAATGCTCTTGGCTAGTCATACCTCAGGAATACACAGTGTTCTGATTGGCTGAAACGAATCCCATGTTCTCACAGGCTCCCTCTGGGGAACTGTATCCACTCAACCTGCATGACCAAAACTGGAAAGACACTGATACCTGAATGTTCCTTTCTAAAAGATTCATTCAGATAAAGTCCTGGTGGCAAAATTTCAACAACCCAAACCGCCACAGAGTCTGGGTTATTCTTAGTGAGCCTGACAAGAAGGCCTAATCCAACATAAACCAAAGAATCCAAAGGCCCAACAACCGAGTGTTTGTGTTTACTGGGTTCCCTAGGAGTCTCAGACCAAATTGTAGACTTTTGAGCATTTAACTCTCTAGGGAAACCCTAGAAAAAAGGGACAAAGAAATCAAAGAGGGAAGGTTGGGGGGGGGGTAGAGGATCCAAAGTACATGCATGAGACAGCAGCTGTTAAATGTGGCACGTTTCTCTGCCCTTAGGAACATCTTCCAGATTCTAGAAGCTCTCTGTCTTCTGATCAAGGTGGGTTGCACCGATCACACAAACAAAACTGCCTGAAACAGTCATGGGACGGGAGACAACATGGACTATCCTGCGGAGGGCAAACTGCAGCTGAGTGTCTACTCAGGCAGAGCAGCTAGACGGGGAACCACCGGAAGGAACTCCTGGGCTGAGCTGTGTTTTCTGGGGGTAAGGCTACTTGGAGCAGGGCCCTTGCCCAGTGGGGATGTTCTTTCCTTTGGCTTCGGCATCTTCAGCAGCGATTTTTGCCCACAGAAAGTTGAGTGAAGGAAGTAATCACCAAGGACCAGGAAGGAGTCTTCTTCAGGCTGCCTCTCTAAGGTGTCACATGACCCACCCACTGACTAGCTTGTCCTGGTTCTGGGGCAAGACTCAGGAACAGTCACCAAGTCAGTGGTGCTTTTGTGACTCCTCCTACTTCCTGCTTGGACCAGCAACTGAGCCATAGTAAGGGCCAGGAAAACTCCGGGCAGCTTGAGGAAGAGACGGAAGGGTTAAAGACAAGATTTGAGTGTCGGGAGGGTGTGGAGGTTAGAATGGAGCTCCCAGCCTAGGGACTGCTCTGTGACTCTGTGAAGTCATGGCTCCCTGAAGGTTAAGATTTTCAAGAGGCGTTCTGAGCCACTCTAATGTAGAATTGCTTTCTGGGAGGTCAGCAGTGCTGTGATAAAAGCCCATTTGAAAAAAAAAATCAATCCAAAACATTAAAGTGAGAATAATTCCATGCTCCGCTACAGAAAGTACAAAATGCATTTCATTGATGAAAAGCTTTTAAATATGATAGAGACCTTCATCTCCTAATCCATAAAATGAGAGGTTTGGGTCAGGGGACCTTGAAGGTCATTTGTCTTCCTTTGTTTTGGTTATAGGAGCCTTAAAACTCCCTTTCTGCAGATTTCCAAGAGGCTCAGGGTTTAGGACTTGTTTACATCTCTCTGCTGTTTTGTATTTTTTTTTTCTGTCTGTTCAGTCATCATTTCTGTCTGCGTTTAGAACTTGGGTCTCCATGTGTATGATGAGCTGTGATAAACCCCCTTGCTAAGCACGAGAAGCCACGATCCCTTCCATTTTTAATACTCTGTGATTTTCATAATGCCTCCACTTGTTTTTTATATCTGAAAAATAGAAGCAATAATTTTTGCATCTCTCTTTCTCCAGCTGCTGAGTCTTGGGCATTTGGAATATCAGAGGTAAATAAGAGCTGTGGAAGCTCCCCGCTGCCCTGTGTTCCCAGAGCCCTGCTCTAGACTGTGACAACCCTGGAATACTTAAGTGTCCCAGTTTTCATCACCATCCTGCCTCCTTGGCTCTAAGAACACAGTCCAGCTCTGCTGCCCTTCCCTAAGGTAAATCACAGAATTAATTTTTCATGTGTCTTTCTTGCGCTCAGCTCCTACATCAGGGCACAAAGACTTCTGGAATATACCTGAGGCTGTGGCTCAAGTCCATTGAGGCCCAGCAAGAGGCCCAGCAGGCACATCTCCAGCCCTTTAGCAGGTGACCTGTCCCTTCCAGAGCAGATCACCATGGCACGAGGCTGGCAAGGGTATCTGCTTGCGTGTCCAGCCCTCTTTCTCTCTGTCACCAACCCAAGGCTCTTCTTCAACTGAACACATTGTGTACTATCCTGATGTAAGGCCCCGAGTTCCTTCCTTCCTTTTCTTATTTCTTTTTCTGTTTCCTTTCCATTCTCGTTCTTCTTTTCTCAAATGCTTCTTCACTGCAAGAGAAGTCTGCAGGCTACTCTGTACTCGACAGAACAGACTCCGGTTTTAAACAAGGGGAAAGTGCTTTCATACCTTACATTCTTTATTAAGCTCATCATGGTGGTCAGGAAAGTGAGAGAAATCTGTGGCTTAGCCAGCTATAAATCCTGGATGTGCCTTCCAGCGATGGCCTTTGTTAAACAGATAGGTGGCACCTCTGTGTTAACACCCCTCTTCTTGCCACACAGGAAGAAAATCTATTTTTGCCTGGAGTGTTCCCAGGATGTGTGAGGAACCCAGCAGGATCCTGGGAGGTCATGATCAATCTAGGATGGCAGCAAGTGAACTCAGTTCCTGCACAGGCGCAGGTTTACGTGAGTGGATGCTAGCCATGGAAGACAGTGGACAGTGAGCAAGACCTTCCTCTTTGGCTACCTCTTCAATGGGTACTTTCCCTGTGTTTACAAAATGCCATTTAATTTTAGAAACAAATGATCAGACAATAATTGCTAAGCCATTACGTAGATGAGTCAAACAAGGTCACTGACTATCCTTTCTGGTAGACCTAGGATATCTACCAATGTTATTGTAGGTGGAATTTTTGTCCAACTACCAGTCAGCTCTGACTGGCCAGGCTAGCCCACTCGCAAATAACAACACGGAGACTTATCGTTAATTGTGAATGCTCGGCCAATAGCTTAGGCTTATTACTAACTAGTTCTTACAACTTAAATGAACCTGTATTTCTTATCCAAGTTTTACCATGTAGCTCATGGCATGTTTCTTATTTTCTACAAGTCCTGCTTCCTCTGTGTCTACCTTGCAACTCCTTGAGCTCCCCCCTTCTTCTTCCCAGCATCCTCCTAGTCTGGCTCTCCTGCCCAATCTCTACCTGCCTAGCTATAGGCCAGTCAGTTCTTTATCAACTAATGAGACTAAAACATATTTACAGTGTACAAAGATTGTTCTACAGCAGGTTTCAGCGCTTACCAATCTGGGTTCTTATCAGGCGTTTGGGAATTTTTCTCATTTACTGAAAAGGGCAACCCTCTAAGATGGACATTGATAACTTCAACTTGCAGTTGTACTCTTGAAGTCCATGGCTCTATGTGAGCTCATGATGCACATGGCAAGGTAACTGGAACCTCAACTCATTTCACAGTCAGCCTTTGTGACTTCCTCACCAAACAGCCAAAGCACCCACCTCCCAGCAAGGAAGCAAGAAGCTGCCTGTCAAGCTGGCTTCTGCCCCCAATAGGCAAACTCTCTGGCCTTCTATGTGGCTTTTGTTAGCATACCCTTGAGCCCCGAGGAGCATCGACACAGGCTGGTGTGCTGCTCTCCAGGGCAGGTGCCATGTGCTCAGCGTATCTCCATCCTTCTGTCTGGGCCTGCTGCTCAGTTGGGAAAATTGCATTATCTGTCTCCCATATGGTGTGAGCTGCAGCTTGCTTGTCTATATGGGCTGCACGGAAAGCTTCTAACAAAGGCAGCAGCATTGCCACCCCATTTGGAAGCTGATACGTTGGACGTTAGGAGTCCTGTAGTCCCAGATAATGCCCTGCTCAGGATCCTGTTACCATGGATTCTCTGCTTACTTGGGCACATGGAATCTGCTAGTCAGATCTTCCACCATCCCTGCCACCCTTCCAGGAGAACTTAGTAAACTATATACCTTTGCTTTCTACAAAGTAGGAAAAATAGCTATATGGTGGAACTTGTCAGCAATAACCACTACAGTAAGACCCAACTCAAACTTTTCTGTAACAAAGTAGCTTTCTTCCTTGCATTCTATAGCATTGGCAGCCTGGTACAGTGGGATTTAGACTTAAAAAATGAACTTTTCCTTTTTCTCTTTCTGCCCCACCCCACCCCCGGGCTTTGAAAACTTGAACTTTCCCTTGGGTTTATTTAATTATTCTTAGTACAAGTAGATGGGAACACCTTAAGTACATCACTGGGGATAGAGGGATGCTGGGAAGAGGTGAGCAGCCTCATCCTGCCTGGGCATGGCAGTCATTCTTGGGACCTATAATAGAAGCTGATGTCAATCCAGGGGACTAAGGAATCACCAAAAAAAAAAAAAAATTCAGATACTGTTAACTGAGGTTTCTGTCCCACGCAGTCCCACAGCCATTCAGTCCCAAAGAAACACACAACAGTCTACATTAATTATAAACTGGTTGGTCCATTAGCTCAGGCTTCTTATTAACTCTTATAACTTATATTAGCCCATAATTCTTGTCTGTGTTAGTCATGTGTCTTGGTACCATTATCAGTGAGGCATTCTCATCTTGCTTCCTCTGCGGCTGGGTCATGACTACAGACCGACTCTTTCCTCTTCCCAGAAGGAAGGGACCCTGGGGGAAATGCTAGCATTCCACAGATATTCCTGAGATGCTGAAAAGTTCCAACTGTCCCCATCAGCCTTACAAGGTCTGAAATGATATATGTTCCTTGTCCAGCACCTCTGGGATGTAAGAGCATTAAGTTCCAACTTTGCAGACAGGAACATGCAAAACTAACTGGGACCATGGATTTAAAAAAAAAACAAACAGTCCTGTGTGTTCAGGGAAGGATAAGGTACAGGGACAGCTCCTGAGCTTTAGGGAACCTTTGCCACTAACAAGGAAAGGAATACATTCTAGGATACAGTATGTTCAAAATTTTGAATAATTCTTGCATTTATGGAACGTCTCTTGTGCCCTGGGGTCATAGCTATTTCTCTAGCTCAAAGAGACTTAACTGGTAGTAAAAAAGAGAGGATAGGGGACGAGAACATTAAAGTTTTGAGCTACTCCCCAGGATCTCATGAAATACCCGGATGCTCCTTTCTACAACTTAACTGTCATGGTTTCATCTGGAAGAAAACAGCAGAAGCCAGGCACTGAACTAGTGTCAAATATAAAAACAAATAAAATGCTTTCCACCAGCTAGATGATGTCAACGAGAGGGTACAGACATATAAACTAACCCTGTCAACACAATGTATTAAAGTATATGCAAGAAACAGGAAGAAGATACAAGAAGTGACAAAATCCATAGGTTCTTGAGAACAGGGTGTTGTGGAAATTACTTTAACTGTGTGAAGGTGTGTTACGTTGTTTCTGCTGCATTTGTTTAACTAGGTAAAGATGTGCAGCATTTGTTTCACCTTACCTGCCTAAGGCACCTGATTGGTCTAATACAAAGCTGAATGGTCAATAACTAGTTATTAAAGGGATAGGCAGAGCTGATGAGGAATCTAGGCTTGAGAGGAGAGAGAAGAAAATGAGGGAGAAAGAAAAGGAGATGCCCGGGGCCAGCCAATCAGGCAGCTGCCGGCCAGCCAGACACAGAAGAGGCAGAAAAAGTAGGACATATAAAATTAAAGGTAAAAATCCCCAAAGCAAAATATAGATGAAGAGAAACTGGTTGAATTAAGTTATAAGAGCTAGTGGGACAAGCATGAGATAAGGTCAAGCATTCATAATTGATAATGCATCTCCATCTCATGACTTGTGGGCTGGTGTTCCAAGAAAGCCTGCTAAGACAGTGGGCAGTAACCAGCCGAAGGGAGACCTGGGTAGGGGAAACTGCAGGCATGGATGTCACATGCAGAGAACCAGGAGTGGGAAGGCTGTGGCCAGGCTGAGCACCAAGGACACTGTCTAGCTGTCACGCTTTTGAGTTCATATCTCCCAGTGCTTATCAACACATGCAAGGCACATCCGAAATTAAGAAGTGATATGCTAAATTGTGTTCCTGGTAAGCTACTCTTGTTACTGTTATCAATGACGTGGCAGAAGACAGGGATGATGGCTGAAGGCTGAGGAACTTGCTGGGTAGTTATTTTAACAGCACCAGGAGGGGAGCCATCAAGGACTAAGGCCAGAAAGTTGCTGTAGGAACACCAGGCAGGGAATAAACTCCAGACTGCTTTGTGACTGAGGTCATCAGGATTTGACTGGTATAAGCACTCAGATGCATTCTGGAGGTTAAGAAAGAGTGAAGGTTTGTAAACTTTGAGTAGCAGTGATATACACAAATAGAAATGTCTACAAGAGGGACTGGAGAGATGGCTCAGCTGCTCCAAGAAGTTGCTGCTTCTGCAGAGGGACAGGGTTCAGTTCCCAATAGCTAACAGCAGCCTGTGATTCCAGTCCCAAGGGATCCAATGGCTTATTTTGGCTTCTGTAGGAACTCTACACACGTCATACACATACATGCACACACATACACACAAATAAAGATAACATAAATCTATTTCAAAAAGAAATGTTCAGAAGAAAAAAAACTCTAAAAATTAGGAAGTAATGACAAACACGAAAATTTGAACAATATCATACCCTCATGGGCACTAGGGGGCCACCACTGTGGAGGAAGGCACTGGAGGCTCATGCAGCCCAGGTGACACCTTGTCATTTACACAGCAAAGACTTCACAGGCGTTAGCAGTGGTAGAGTACACATCTACATTACTTAGATTAGTTTTAAAGATTTGACACATTCAATAATATAGATTTAAATGAACCACGTGACTAAGAATCAAGGAAGTCAAGACAGAAAATGGAAACGAATCTTTCAAATCATTTAAGTAGATAAAACCAGCAAAAAGCAGATCAAATTTAAGTCTGAGGAACATATGAGTCCGTGAATGGTGATTTGGCAGTTTCTGAATGCAAGTCATTGGGTAGGCTGGAAAGAGGTATTGCTTGTGGTTCAGAGATATTCTAAGAGGAGGACCATATCCTGGAAGCTGAAATATGCACACATGTGCAAATGGGCACAGGTGGATGGACACACACATATCATCATCATCATCATCATCATCATCATCATCATCATCATCATCATCATCATCATCAGTCACCCTCAGCCAATACTTCAATTGCCAAGGTCACATTAGAACAATGTCATCCTGGTGTCTATATCCAGCATTTCCTTACTAGAGTGGACAGTCTCTCACTTTTATGCAGTTTACCTTTGTACAATTTCAGGTACCCTCTCAGTGATGGTCAGAAATATTTAAAATAAAAGTCCAGAAAGAAGGGACTCTCTAGTTTTAACTGCCTAGCATTCTAAATGGTGGAATGAAGTTGCTGCTGGCCTGTTCTGTCCAGTTTGGTTTCTGTTCCTGTGATAAATGCCATGACCGAAGGGTAACTCCAGGAGGAAAGCATTGACTTGGCGTACACACTCAATCACGGTCCATCACTGAGGGAAGTCAGGACAGGAACACAAGGCAGGTATCTGAAGGCAGGGAATGAAAGCAGTGGCCATGAATGAGCACTGCTTACTGAGGCGCTCAGCCCGATTTCTTGTATCACCTACTCAAGATCTACCTGATCAAGGATAGCAAAGCCCACAGTGAGTTGGGCCCTCTCACATCAATCATGAATCAAGAACACGTCCCACAGAGTTGAGTTGCCAACAGGACGATCTGATGGAGACAGTTCCTCACTTGACCTTTCCCCTCCCCAGACATGTCTATGTTTGTATCAGTTTGAAAAAACCCACCAGTAGCCATTCCATCCCACTAGGATGTACATCATTGCTTCATCCCACCTGTCCATGATGGACACCTCAGGCACCCATTCTGCCCCTCACAACTGTCTTGTTTATCAGATCTTTAGTGAGAGTCACCCATATTGGGTGCAAACAGCCTCACATGCAAGGGGACACTGTCTACCTCCCTTCATGGCCTCATGTGAGCATTGTGTCAGCTGACGATCACACAAGGAAGGATCAAGACAGCAGGGCATGTTGTGGTCTGAACCAGCGTCCCATTCTTATACAACTTTAATATACTAACAATAGGTTATCATAAATATAATTTTGTATTTATTAGTACTTTTGTTGTTAATCTCTTACTCTAATTTATGAATTAGCCTTTACCATACATATATAAAAGAAAATGCACAATGCATATACATGTGTGCTTATGTATANCTATGGTCTTAGACAGCCACAGGATCTTGGGACAGATCTCTTGCGGGAAAGAAGAGACCAATCATCACATAGTGACTGGGAGCTTCAGTTCTATCTCTACTTTATGTCATTCTCTGTCATCCGCCATTCCTGTATAAAATAGCAGATTTCTACTGCCTTTATTTGCTGCTCAGTCATCACATTGTGAGGAGTTTTCCTACCTCAGGTGCAGAATAATTATCTTATAATTTTGGTTACTTCTCATTCATAAGTAAAATTATTGCTAATGCCATTGCCTTGACTTCATTTGCTGATATTTCAGCCCCAAGCCCTATTCTTATATTTTTAGCTGGGAGCCTAGCCTTTAATAGCTGTGCTGTATCTCCAGCCCTCAAGCCCTATTCCTTAAAACCTATCCTATGGGGTCAGAGGATGGATTCCAGTGGTAGAGTGCCTACTTAGCATGACCAGCGCCCTGAGTCAGTCACCAGAATATGAACCCTGTCAAGGTTATCATTTTCTACTGAAGTGCAGCAGTTTCTGCAATGTTACATGTTTTGTAGCCTTGTTTTTGTATCCTTGGGGTCAACTGTCTGTGCTATCACCTTGAAGTGGTGGCTTCCTGGCAAGCTTACAGGAGGGAAAACCTGAGATTATCTTAAAAGCTTGTATAGTCCAAATAGGACTGATTATTTTTATTTTTGAAAACCCTGTAAGTCAGTTGAATGTGGCAGATAAACCTGAAAACAAAATGAGGAGGACAGACTTTAAGAGATGTGCATCTTCACAGAATAAATACAAGGGCTGTGCTCCGCTAGAGCAGATGTCCTCCATCCGACTGCCCCTCCCTTCAACACCAAGACCAGCACATCACGCAAAATACAGACAGCAGCTACCCGAGGGCACTGCACACTGAGCAAAAGCAGTTCTCTTTCCATGATAAAGAACAAAGACTAGAACCCGAAACAGTCCTAGCACCCAACTGCCAGCAGGGAACCCCCAAAATAAGAATGCTAAAAGGGGGACCTCGAATCCCGAATCCAAACCTGTTCTGCACTCTGCAGAGCCCCTGACAGACACATGCGCCAGACTAATTGGAGCAGTCCCAGAAAAAGTCAAAAACTGGATTCCTGTGCTATGTGTACCTGCCCATGGGAACGAGAGTGGAAGTCTGAATCCAATTACACTTGCATTTTGTTGAAACAAAGCCCAAATAATCTCCAAGAAAGAAAATAGCCCAGAGTTACCACCTCTTAATAGTTACGCTTAATATACTTCACAATCAAACAAACCAAGAAAGTGAACTCACTCTCAGGGAAAAGCTAACTTTGAGATAAATCCACACATTGGAGTTAGCAGATACAAGACCAGCAAGTTGGCACAGCGGTTAAGACGGTGTGCTGCTCTTGCAGGGACCTGAGTTCGGTTCCCAACATCAGGCAGTTCCCAACCACCTGGAAGAACTCCAGGGCATACAATGCCCTCTTCTGTTCTCCACTGGCACATGCATGCATGGGGGCATGCCTTTACACAGGTATACACAAGTACATACCATTAAAAATACTCTTTAAGAAAGTCATTATTAAACGTGTTCAATGAGGTAAAGAAAAAAATTCATTTATAATATATTAACACAAGGAAACAGAGTGAAGATGTAGCAAATATGAGAGAGAACCAAATGAAAACTCTTGAGTTGTAACTCATAACATTATCCTGTTTTATAGCCATTGAAATCTTATAAACACATAGCTCTAATTACTGGCAAAGATTAGTGTAAGAAGTACTTTATTATACTATGAATGATGCTATCAAACACAGGATCCCTTTGTTCAATGGTTTCCTGAGACATGAAACATACAATCACATGGCCTACCCATTCTGCTCTTGGGATTTCCCCAAGATAAATGAAAACATATGTTCCCTCAAATTCTTCAGTGTTTCCTCCCCCACAACATTAAGGTAGAAACCACCTAACTTCACTGGCAGTGATTCCATGGACAGAAGGTAATTTATCCATACATGAGAAGGCACATATGAGTCAAGTATGATGAATGTCAAAAGCACTGTGTTAATAAAAGAAGACAGGCATAGAGGGAAAATGGAAAATTGTAAATACTATGTGTCTGTCTCTATAAAATTTTAGGAAATGCAAAACCAAGTCTTGCTGATCAGAATTTGGTGCAGGGTGCCACTGGGAATCAGAGTGGCTCGGGCTGCAAGAAGGCCTGAAAACATTTTATGAGTTATATAAATGTCCTTCAGCTTGATACAGCAGTGACCTTACTGTGCATGCATTTGTCAAAATGCATCAAACTGAGCTTTAAGTGAAGTGCTTGGCTTTGCGTAAAATACCTAATAAAACTCAGTCTTAAAAATACATGCTGGGAAGAAATACACACTGGACTGGGAATCAGAGCAAAACAGGAAAAAAAAAGAGGATAATCAAATAACTTAGAAGCCGAGTAGAGTCCAGGAAGAGAGAAAACACAGTCACCTTGAGAAATAAGTGTATTCAGTATTTAATCTGAGTCTATTGGGTTCTATGTTCTCAGAACTCCAGCAAATATGCACCGGTCTGTTGCCAATTTTCCATGTAATTGATGGATAAAAGTCATTTTGTGCATGGGATTTGATATTGAATGAAATAAGCAACGCATGCAAAGGTCAGCTTCTGTGATTCCAGCAAACAGAAGCTTGGATCAAAGGAATGCTAGCTGCATATACTATCTCTCAAATGTGGAAAAAGCGCTATGAGGCGAATGTCTCTCTGAAGTTTGCACTGGATGTTTGAGGCAACAGTACCAGCTCTGAGACGGCCGTGTATATGTGACTAATTATGTGGGTGTAGATGTAAGAGCAGGAAGCATGAAGTTTGGGGGTCTTAAATGTGAACATGGATGAATATTCACTTGGGCAATGTGTCGATATCTCAAGAGGGCTCTTCCAAATGTCGACCCCAGCTCCAGTATTGGTCCTTCTCCATTGCGTGTGGTGAGTGCCAGGACAAGGGTCTCTGAGGAACTCTGTACTGCGCTGTAGAGGCGTGACCAAGCAGATGCTGTTTTCTGTCCAGTGCTAATTAGCACCTTAGCCACACAGGTTCTAGTCTCTTCGGCAACAGAAAGTGCCTCTGGTGGGCTGGCTTGGATCTTATCATTCTCAAATAGGACATTCATCTGACACAGAATCTGCTGGGCAGATCTAAGCTTCTTGACCATACGCTTGATAGGAGTCTCGGGGGGGATTGTCGCTATTCTCCATAAAGCCAATCTGAATCCCACTCTACAACTGCCCGTTCCTTATTTCTGGGTGAAGGAGAAGACCCTGCTTCCAGACATGTCTCTGGATGCACAGATTCTGGCCTACTAGAAATTCCCTAAGCATTCAGCTCCTTTCTACCCACAAAAGGATCGTCTCGGCCCTTGGAATTGTTGGACTCTTGGAGCTACAGAACTGAAAGAACAGCCATGAAATGGTGTAAGATAAACATCTCTGTGTGTGTGTTTGTGTTAGCAAGGACTTAACTGCTTTTTAAATGTGATAAAATTGAAAGAGAACGTTCACTCATCTTGGTAAATAAGATATTTTGGAAAATGTGCCATTTTTTACATTTCTATTTTCTGTTTTTTTTTTTCCGGTTGTGAAACTTGTCTTACCTGATCAATGGGAACTAAAGTGGAGTCAGAATAAGAGAAAGAGGTTCCATTATACATCACAAAGGAGGGTGGCAGGAACGTAGTAATTAGACAGCGCCTCATCCAGAAGCCTGGAAGAAAGAGGCTATGATAATTGATGCATAAGCAAGAGACACGTCAGAGTACATGCATGTACATTTAACCTGGTTTAAATACTACATGACACTTGCACGTATCAACTGTATACAGGCAGAAGCCTCAGATGGTGCCCTGTTAATATACATTATGAGTCTGCTCTCATCAATTAAGTACTGAAAATATTAATAAATTTCCAAGAGAAATAAAATGGAATTCATCATTCCTTAGTGAACATTGCTTTGGTATTGTTTCTTTACATGTTATGTATTGTTCTGCTTTTCATACACTAGGTAGATTAACTCTCATAGCCTCGTGAGTTTGTTATTGTTCATCTCTGTAGAGACAGAGAGAGGAAAAAGCCAGAGGAGAAAGAGAAGGAGGAGGAGGATTGAGGCAGGAAGTGGTGTTAACAACCTCCCCAAGGACAGCACAGATTTTCGCAAACGGAGCTGAGATTTCAACCTGGCAATGTGGCTCCAAACATCACGCTATGACTAAACCCCTCTGTTTTATTGACTTTTTGGCTGTTACAAAGGCCAGTTAAAAGTGTGAATCAGCTGTGGTCTTAGAAAACAGGTTTTCTGCCAGCAGGGAACAACATGGACATGCCAAGGCCTTTCTCACCCCCTCTCACCGCCCTAGGACTGTGGAGGATTTAAGGCTTCATGGTACGAGTCATTGAAAAGTATTAAAGAGAACCCTTAGATCAGACCTTAAGGAGGCAGCTGACAAGTGCCTCTCCAGAGAGAGGTCTGCCCCGCTATGTCCCCACACAATTTTCTCTGAGCAATTGATTTGAAGGGTACATCAAAACCCCCATATATTTATTTCTCTTGGATGGGTGGGATATGGAAATACGCAATGGAAGACAAATCACAGTCAAGGAGACTCAAGTTGCAGTTCTTTCTCTGGAAACAAATGACCTTGAAAATGCTATTTCCCCTCCTGGGCCAAGTGAGATTGACTCTTCTAGAACATGAAATCTGTCCCTTTAGTTTAAGCAGAAATTATTGCTTGAGTGTCTTTTATGCAATACACATAAGAAAATCTTCATCGGGTGAAGAACTCCTGGCCCTGTGGAAGTCACTGCCCGTGTCTCACCGTATGTTGGGATAACTGTTAGGACCCATAGTTGCACAGGGACAAGCCACACCGTGCAGGAACCTGGCACCAAAACCAAAAAAAAACAAACAAAAAAACACCCAACAGTACTTATTATGCTAAAGCTGATTTTGAAAGTCTTCGACAAAGGCTAAGGAATTGCTCAGTCTAAAAACTATACTACCCCTGTGTGGTATGCATGGCAGATATCAGGCCCCACTCTGTAATACACTGAATATTGCTGTTTTCTTGTTTCCCTTTGGCTACTCCATTAGCCAGGGCTCTCTCAAGGAACAGAACCCATAACATGGATATATCTTGATGGAGAAGTTAGATTGGCTTCCATGTGATGGTCTGTGTATTCCAACAATAGCCTCCTCCACACGGAAGAGACCGAGAACTCAGCAGCTCTTCAAGAGCCCCAGTCAGGAGCTAAAGGCTTGGAGGACTTCTGGGGAGCCAGTGGCCTTCAGGTACTTTGGAAAGCAAAAAATCTGGGGTTTCCATGTTAGCAAAGGATGAAAGAAAAAAAGGAAAATGAGGAGTGGGGATAAGGAGGGGTGGGGATAAGGAGGGGTGAGGAAGAGGAGGGGTGGNGAGTGGGGAAGAGGAAGGGTGGGGAGAGGAAGGGGTGGGAAGAGGGGGAGTGGAGAAGAGGAGCCCTTTGTGTCCGGGATACTGCCAGGAGATATCTCATTGTGTGGGTTCTCCTACTTCAATTAATAAAGAAAATTCCTCATGGACATGCCTAGACACTCGTCTCATAGATGATTCCAGATCCTGTCACATTAATCAATATTAACCATCACAGAGACTAAGGCACAGTTTGGTTCAAGTGGCAATATATCAGGTGGGGTCTTAGTCAATCCTCAGGAAACCACCCTTCTGAGAGTTATTGATCTAGGAACAGGAGATATGAGTTTCATTCAGCCAAGTAAGATGACTCTGGAAAATTCTAGAACAGAATTCTTCCCCGATGGAATGAAAAGGTCACAAGAATAACTCTCTCTTTGTTTTGCTTACTCTTTCCTCTGTCTCACTGCCTGGCCACTCTTCTCACCCCTGCCGCAGGCGTGATCCCACGAAGAGCTCATGTTTGGTGCTGAAATCACTATCTGGAACCATTAAAATAGGACAGGAAAATTCTAGATACATCTATAAGCTTGAGGCTATAGGTGCTGGAATAGTCCAGAAACTTCTGTAGTCATTGGTAGAAGATAAAGCCATATGGTTGAACTCTTAGCCAAGTTATTTTTACTTGAGCTAAATGCATTCTTAGCTCATCCAAACTATTTTGCAAGACTTCACTTTCCCTTTATAAGCAAGAAAAGATCACATCTAGTGAACTCTGGAGCTATTGTTTAGAGAGGCCCATCTCTGACGTCCTCTGGACTACAGATAAGAAGTTTGAACATGAAGGCAAATGATCAGCCCAAGAGGGATCCCCTCATCCCATCTAGGAATCAAGATACTGGGCGCCATTTTCCAGCATGCCCCTCCCCTCAGCAGCATAGCTATTTCATGCCTTGTGAAGCATTTCCTCTTTATTTACGTGATTAGTATAGACTCAGTAAGGGACAAAGATGGCAGAACAGGATGTAGTTCTTTGTCCCCCTCACTCTGCTTGTGTGACACACACACACACACTCTCTCTCTCTCTCTCTGAGAGAGAGAGAGAGAGACTGTGTATCCTGGGTTAGCAATTCTTTCTACGTAGATCAGTCTGACCTTGAACTAGTGACAATCCCCCTGCCTCAGTCTTCCACGTGCTGGAAATAATGCTGAGAGACAATATATCCAACTGATGACCGTTTTCAGGAAACTGGGTCAGAAGAGATACGTTAAACTCCACGGCTTTAAGGATAAGAGATAAGGGATTTGAACTATCCTTTAACTGTGCCAGGAAGAAAATGTCTCTGAAGTTAGGAACTACAGGGGCCTGTGGAGACATTAGAAAGTGTTCGTGATGTACAATCATCCAAGTTGAGTATCTACTTGCTCAGGAGCAGGGTTTTT
>LOEQ01011949.1:0-26416 GCA_001685075.1 Bramus lutescens
TGGTTGGGAGGTTTTTTATGACAACTTCTATTTCCTCACGACTTATAGGTTTATCTAAATTGTTCACCTGGTCTTGGTTAATTTTGGTAAATGGTACTCATCTAAAAACAAGTCCATTTCTTTGACATTTTTCAACTTTGTGGCATATAAGTTTTTGTGTTACGACCTAATGTACATGAATGAATCTTTAATTATTTTCCATGATTACTGCCATGATTCCTTGCATGTAAAATCCAATAGAAAAAAACGTATTCATAGAAAGTCATTGAGTTCTTTGTGTATCTGGAAGTGAGAATGAAATGTTTAAGGGAGGGATAAGAGCTAAATGATGCAAGGCTTCATTTTGAGGTGATGGGGTGTTTCACAGTTGACTGTTGTGATGATTATACATATTTGTGTACATATTAAATACCACTGAAACACTTTGAAGGAATAAATTCAATAATATGTGAACTGTATCTCAACCAAGTTGTTTAAGTACAAATGTAAGAAGTGCTGGGGATACCCATCACAAAGTAAAGACTAGAAGTGTTTCTATATCCTCCCAGAGCTGTACTTTAGAACCACTCTTCAGCACTCCTTTTTTGTCCTGAGAAGTGTGAAATTGGTAAAAAGTTCAGTATTTATTCCATAATATTAGGTTACAGTTGGCATCTAAGGACCCAACTACCTAAAATCATTGACTGCATAGTAAATTATTATCTCCTTCACACTTCAATTCTATTAGAAAAAAAATCAAACCAAAACAGAACATAGGTATTGAGTGTCAACAACGTCATGCCCCATTGTTATGAGCACTATGAAAGAAGGAAATAAGATACCTAGATAGAGATGTTAAGGAGACAAATATTTCTTTAAAGGGAGGTGAGAGGAGCTATCCAAAAAGTTGGGGTTTTGAGACATTTGCCATATGGAGGAAGTCTTGGGAACACCTGCCATAAAGTCGAGTGCAGCAGACTAAAGGAAAACACATGTCCATTTCGCCTGAATCTATTGCTCATTTTGTTTCTTCTGCTTACAATTTCCTACTTTTATCACTGAGCTTTTCCAGTCCATTTTTATTTCAACTTGAGCGCCCATCAGTCTTTCTATCTTTACTGAATTCAGTTTTTCAAACCCTGATCATCTTCCTCAAATCACATAGCCATATATTTGACCTTCCTTTTATATCACACAGACCTGTACTCTGTCATCCTCCTTATATTCATTCAACTCTTCATTCATGTCTTTTAAAACTTATTGGATTCTTTGAGAGGTTGTAAGTTGAAGTGTTCTTGGAAGCCCACTATGGAGACACATGGTGTGCACAATTATAAGTAATTTTAAAAGCTCTGTCCCTTGACAGATGTCCTTCTGCATGTGTATTCATGTGTTCTCATTTGTGGTTTCACAAAATCTCTAAGTAGCTAGAGTTTTCTCATCCCAATGATTAGAGAACCAAGATGACCCAACTAGTTAGCAGCACTCTGCTCATAAGGTTCATCTGCACTGTTTCAGTCACAAACATGTTGATTTTATTTGTGCAAATTAATAACTCTTCAAGATAAATCTTAAAAGACATACATATTTAGGGATTCAGATTCTCAATATCGCTTTAATATTTGCTTATGCATCAAATTTCCCTTAGACTTCTAATCATATAAAAAGTTTTACTTTGGTTATTAAATTCTTTGATACTAATGTGCTCTCACAGGTACATTCTTCATTTGTGGCACAACCGTATGTTAACATGACAAGGAAATGTACCCTGTAGCTAGAGCAGTACTCCTGTCTGACTCCGACAGACAATAAACAAGTTCAGAGAGCTTCTAGCCAAATATTTCATGCCAATAACTTTACTTCACATCACCCTCTCCTACTTCTCTTCTACTTCCTCCCATTTCTCTCAAGTCAATGAAATATAAATTGAAAAGTGACTTCATTTCCAACTTTTTCTTCATTTTCAGCTGAGAAAAAAGCCACAAGTAAGTAAATCCCTTTTTCTAGTTGCTTTCTGTTGTAAGAAACATTATGACTGTAAGAAACTTGATAGAGGGGTTTATTTACACTTACAGGTTATAGTCCATCACTGAGAGAATTCAGGACAGGAGCACAAGACAGAAAACCAGAGAAAGGACCTGAAACAGAAATGTTGGAAGAACACTGCATACTGTTTTCTTCCAGGTTCATGTTCAGCCAGCTTTCTGGTCCTACTTATGCCTGGCCAGGTTTGGCACAGCCCCATGGTCTGAACCTTCCCACATCATTTAACAATAAGTAAAATGCCACACAGGTTTGCCCACAGGCAAATCGTATGGAGGCAATCTCTCATGTGACATTCTGCTTCGCAGGTGTACCAAATTGCAAACAAAATTAGCAATCACAGTCTCAGATCTTTGCATCTCACTTTCTCCTCTATGTTAATGTCTACCAATACAGATTTGCTGTAGTACAAAACCTTCAGAGCCTTACTTTTTACCCCACCAGCCACAAACTTCAGCAGCATTAATACTACACCTGTAGGGAAGCACTTTGTACATATTGTCTTTCTCTGAGATTATATTAATTTGGGAATGATGAAAGGTTTTTTGAAATTTCACTAAAACAAAACAGTACAACTAATAAGTAAATTTAAGGCCATTTTGAATAAGACTTAACTTTGATCTTCTATCATACTATTTACTTTCCTGTGATATAAACTTAACAGAAAAAATTATAAAGAGTTATCTTTTAATATTCATATTCAGATAGGCTATCTTCACCCTACAGGTAAACTATGTTACCAAGGGAAATTTTTGCTATACATATGGCTCCACCTAATAATTTTAAATGTTAATGTCTTCTCTTTTTGATACTGACCTTTATAGTATGGAATAGAGTATGGAATGAAATGTTAAGTGTAATGAATAGGAAGCAGGCAGAGAAAATAAGTGGAATGCCACTTGCTAACAAAGGCATTACTTTCTTCAAAATTTACTGTATTTGATACTTTTTGTTGTTGCTGTGTGAAGTGTTTTGCATGTGGAATTTCATTTGGCATTCAGAATTTGTACTAAGCTTAAGCAAAAAGCAAAAGTAAGAATCCCTTTGCTAATAATATTTTTATTTTTATGGTAAAACACAACCAGGAGGCATTCTCTGTCCTGCATTATATGAAGAAAAATAATGATTTTTCTTCTGATATTCAAGAGGGTCATAGAGATCATGTGCTTAACGTTTAGCTACTATAGATTTATGCCTGACCTAATGTGCTTAACGTTTAGCTACTATAGATTTATGCCTGACCTAGTCTGTTGTAAATATATGAACAGCTCCTAAAAAGCAATTTTATATTTGAAGTTAATCAAATGAGTTACTTAAGATAGTATCCTAGCAACTTCAAATAGAAAAAAAAAAGTTCCTGCTGATATCAGAACAAAATTGCTTAGCACAAACCAACTTCTAAGTGTGCTGCAAAGGGTCACTTTATTCAATAAATGATCTATTTTTTTCTTATAAAGTTGTAAGAATCATCATCATTCCACAATTTCTAATTTCAAGTTTTCCATTGAGACAGAACGGAACTGAGACAGCCTTTTAAACAAATCAGCTTCTTTGGGGATATTATTAATAAAAAGATTTCTCTAACATAAATGGCTTAGCAATAACAAATATTTACCTAGAGATTTTCCAAACTCATTGTGTTGAGAGTAGAAAAATTAGAAGCTTTCTAACCAGTCTTAAAGCACAAACTATTCTATGGCCCAACTGCAATATTTAGTCTTAACTGAAAGTAGTTTGAGCCAATGTTGTTACCTCCAGTCCTACAGGAAAACAGTTACTCCCAGATACACTATAATCTCAAGTGTCTTTATCCTTTTTAAACAGTGTTGAAGATAAACCATGAACTAAAGAAGAGGTCTTGATTCTACTAGTTTAGTGAAAAGATGAAAATCACATCCATAGACAAGATTATACTAGACGAAGAGTCAGGAAGCCCTGTGATCAATCACAAATTTAAGTGTGGACCTCTCAGGAAGTTATTCAACACACATTATAAAATAAATAACTGAATGAGAGTATTTTTAATATGGCTTTAAAGAGAACCCATCAATAAGATGTGCAAAGGAAAAGATCTCATTTTTCTGTTTTGTAATTTGCAATAACACAGAATTTTATTTTTCTGCAATAAATCTTACAGTTCATAATTAAAACCTTACAGCCAAGGAAAGGTGAATGACTAGAATGCTTTTAAAGTTACATACCTTTAAATTTTCACTGTTGATTTTGATACAAAATTACTACCCTAGAGCTTTTACTTAAAACAGGCCTCACTCAGAAGCAAAGGCTAGCCTGGAACCTAACAACTCATTCTGGAGTTCATGGTCCTCCTGCCTCATCCTCTCAAATGTGGGAATTGCAAGTATGACCCACCATGCCCAGCTTCTTACAGCTAGTAGTTATAGCTTGATGGTTTTGTTTCTTCTTCCTTATCCCTTCACCTGGATTAGTCACTTTTGAAAGAAACAGGTTAGGACAAGAACAACACTGAACCTCAAAGGTACTGGGAATAAGGAGAAGCAAACTTAATTTACTGGAGTCCAGTCCCTATAAGTGGATGCCATGTTCAGCCTTAAATCAGGGGGAGGGGCTTGGTCCTCCCACAACTTTATGTGTCAGACTTTGTTGATTTGCCATAGAAGACCTTATGCTATGGGAGGAGTGGATAAGGGGTGGTCTGGGGGGAAGCAGGAGGTGGTGATAGGAAGAGAGGTGGGGGAAGAATTGTGGATTGACTGTAAAATGAAAATAAAAAATAAATTAATTTTTTTAAAAAAGTTAAATGAAGAAGCAAACTGTGAGGAAATTCAATTCATTTTGAGAAGAAAAGGAATCATCTACCCATAAATATCAAAAATAATGGCAAAAAATGGCACGCAACCCAAAAATCCAGTTTACAATAAGGACTAGGTATTTTGTTAAACTCTTGCTCAGAAATGTTTCACCCAGCATTCTTGTAAAGTAAATAGTATTCCCCATTAACATACAAGTAAGATAAAGTTTTGTAGGCTATGCAACTTTTCCAGAGTTAGTTAAAAAAGCTACACAGATTGAGCCCAAGTCATGCTTTCAAACTTACAAATTTATGAGTTTATGCCATATTGACTTTAATCAAGCCACTTCCTTCAGTAATGTTTTTTCTAGGAGCCAGAAATTCTTGGAAGGTTATATTTTAAGAAACAAAAGTGAAATATTTTTATAACATAATTCTTAAGGTTTCTTTTTCTACTGTCACACAATGATTCTATATATTTATGGGGCATAACATGCTTCACATGTATGCATAGACTAATGATTTAATCACATCTTTGTAGGAAGAAGGAGCAGCTTGTTGTTTCCTGGCCATGTAGCCCCAAAATAATCACACAGAACTGTATTAATTAAATCAGTGCTTGGCCCATTAGATCTAGCTTCTTATTGGCTAACTCTTACATATTAATTTAACCCATATTCACTAATCTGTGTATAGCCACTTGGCTGTGGCTTAGCAGGTAAAGTTCCATCTGGCATCTTTCTCCAACAGGGCTACAGGAGCGCTTTTTAAAATGCTAAATGCTTCTTAAAAACTTAAGATGCAACATTACTAGCATTAATAGAGCACTATCTGCTTGCTCTGCACAGTCTAATATGGTGGAAGTGCATTTCCCACCTCTGAAAGCCATGCACATTGCCCCATTTCCAAGTATGCAGTGGGTCTATGTTGAGCCATTAAGCAGTTTGTAACATGATGCTTCCAAACCCTATTTAAATGCTCAGTCTCTTGAAAGGACAGGAAGTAATGCTGGGAGCAAGGCCAATAAAGTTGGCATTTCAAAACAGCATGGCATTTTTCCTGCTAAGACTGAATCAGGAAAACCTCTCTTAAAGGAGCTGCAGTGTGCCACCAGCAACCAAAGTCCATTTGTTGGGCAACAATCTGTAGTATTAAGAGAGGGCCTTTTGTTGGTTCCTGGCCATGTAGCTCTAACTTCTTATTGGCTAACTCTTACATAATAATTTAACCCATCTCCATTAATCTATGTATCACCACAAGGCTGTGGCTTTCAGGGTAAATTTCCATGCAGCATCTGTCTCCAGCAGGTGATACATGACTTCTCCATGACTCTGACTTCTTTCTCTCAGCATTCAGCTTAGTTTTCCCTGCCTAGCTCTGTTCCCCTATAGTTCTGCTATAAGCCCAAAGCAGTTCCTTTATTAACCAATGATATTCACAGCATAAAAGGGGAATCCCACATCACATCTTATTTTGCATATTCATGACTTTATAAAAAAAGAAGCAGAACCTGAAATCCTATATTAATGTGAGGACACATCAGGTAGGATTAGCTTTCTCTGTATCTAGGAGGACTCTGCTACCACTAACAGTCAAATCTTTAAGCAATGTAGGTGCCAACTTTATTCAAGATCTAAAGAGTTCAGAATGATGCAGTAGTTCTGCAAGCAGTAGAGATAACAGATTATTTTATCTTTTTCCTTGTAACTAGTTCCATGGTAACTGATGGGCTCTTCTGAGTCTGCACAGACATGAGAATCAGCACACATATGGCACATACTCTCATAGACTTACATACATATACATAAAGATATACTATAAAAGAGTCATAATATAGTTCTGTACACATATATAAAATGAGTTAAAGTGTGGTTGCCACATAATAGCACAACAATGACCATGCTAGGCACTAGAGGCTAACAAATAAAAGCTCAGTTCCAGGAATGCACTGCTTCTTTTGAAATTGATGGCCAGTGAAGTCAAAAATCACCCAACATTACAGGATGTTGTCACTGTTCCTAGTTACTCTTCAGAATTTATCCATAAGACCCTTTTGCTGAAGACACCAAATAGTTGAGTCACAGAGAATGCAGAAATCAAGGTGATTATAAGATGAAGGATTCATTCCAACTCATTAATTTTGCTGAAAAGTGTATTCATGTTACCAGAGAAGAGGGAAAACATCAATGATACATATTTGTGAACCCCACGAGCTACAATAATGATTGACATTGCATGGAATGCCCACTGGTGATAGTTGCATGGACATTATGGAAGTAACCTCCCACTTTGAGAGTGTATTTAATGTTGCTCCACAGTATGAAATCCATACCATTATGAGACTAAAAACTGGCTAAAAGGTCATCGGTCATTGGAAAGAACCTAAAACTATTATCTTGCTAACTAGACTAACTAGTAAACCAACTCCTAATGACCCATAATTATGTCCATAGATAAATGCACCCCTCAGCCCTTATCAGAGAAACATTTGTTTGCAGTAGATGATGATCAATATGAAGATCCACAACTAGACAAGGTACAGCCATAATGGAACATAGGTATCACTCCCCTAATCCAAAGACTCAGGCTCATTTGAAGAGGAAGAATCAGAAATAGTATGAGTCGAAAGTAATAGATTACTACAAGAAAACAGATACATCTATATACATCAGGGCATCTGTACATATGAACTCACAGCACAGATAATAGCATATTCACAACCTGCCCAAGCCTAAACCAGATCAAATACCATCACAGAGAGAGTGTAGAGCATGAACTTTCTCCCCTAGACAAGTAGTTATTTGTAACTGATAGTTGCTGAGAAAGGAAATGTCAGTTTTCTCTAAAACTGTAGCCTCTGATAAGTTTAACATAATTCAGCAAAATGCCTCACTTTCAAAAATATTTGTACAGCACAAATTGGCTTTGATGTAATGAAAAAAGGAATAACAGTGGATATAAAGGAAAGCAGGAGGATCTGGAAAGAGTTTGGAGTGTGAGGACAAATATCAAAACTCAATGTACAAAATTCTCAAAAAGCTAACAAATAACCAATAAAATTATATTTTAATTTTATCATTTATTAAAGAAAAAAGAAAATTTGATGCTGTTTAGTTTTATGTAAGAACTAAATTTTGGCTATATATTTGATATAGCAGTATACAAAGACTTCATTTTTCAGAGTTTATATATATATATAGTTGTTAAATCATACATTTCCCATACTTTTACCTTCTGAAGCTCTTTTTATGTAAACATTATACATAAGATGCAGTTATATATTACTCCAATTCTTCTTTCCCTTGTTCCCAAATAAACATTCATTTCTGCAATTAATATTCTTACATGTATATACATGCACATACTCACACATATTTATATTTCTCAAATCCCTTAAGAAAAATAAATAAGCACAAATCACCTAGTTAACATTATATTGCTAGTTTAATAAGTAAATATCCCTTAAATAATTTATAACTTTAAAATTTATGTGTGCATTGTTGTTGTTGTTCAATATTTTCTTTCAACTGTTTCCTCAGAGATTAAAACATTTCATCCTGGAAACAAGTTCCATGCTCAAAACAGCTTTTAAAAGTCCCCCAGACTGACAAGATTCTCTAGGTCCCTGCCTGCCAGAGTAATTAGTAAAACCATGGTCTCCCTCAGAAGAAAGAAGGTAAGCTGAAAAAAAAACCGACAACTCTAACAACAGACAACCTGCCTAGAAGAAGCATAAACAGTCAGAGCTGCCTGGAAGAGGTTAGACCATCTGAGTTACTTGAAAAGGACATTGTCCAATCTGTTGAGCTGCCTGCAAGCTGTGCAGTGTGCTCTAGGGTCCCAACTTTTGTGTGTTGACACCCATATTGTGGCAAGCTTTGGTAATACAGCTGTTCTTGAGTCATTTCTCTTCGTATACAGAACCCCTCATCCATACACCTGTAAGCAATTCCAGTAAAACTCAATGGTTCCCCAAGTGAAATCGGAACTGCTCATTCATTTCCTGGATTCCCAGTCTTAAATAATCACACAGAAACTGTAGTAGTTATAACACTGCTTGGCTAATGACTCAGGCATATTCTACCTGGCTCTTACATCTTCAATTAACCCATTTCTATTAATCTGTGCATTGCTACAAGGCTATGGCTTACCAGAAAGGTTAAGGGCATCGTCCTCCTTCAGCAGCTGCATGCTATCTCCATGACTCTGCCTACTATCTCACAGGTTCTCATCTTCTGTGAACACAAACACAGAAGCTTTTCTAAAGCAACATATCCTTAGACTCAAATTTGGAAGTCAAAATAACTTTGAAATATACATATGTTGGTTTAGCTTAGCATCTTACACAATTAAATTTCTCTCTGTAATTAGCTCATTCACAGTCAAAAAATCAAAGAAAACACAATAATATGCATAATAAGACTGTGTATTTTCCATCTTTACATGGCTTACTTTTTAGCTCTATTACTTTTTAATATTTAATTATCTTTAGCCCTTTAATCTATGACTATATACCAGCATTCTTTCTTCTCTCTCATAAGCCCATGTAAATTTCTCTAACACTATGACCCATTTAGAGGTTTTTTCATCTGAATCTGTCTTAATTGTGTATCGGAAATCGTTTTCTGATCAGGAGCACTTTTTTTTTAAAATGCCAAATGGGCATGTCTAGGACAAACTTTATGGCCCTGCCTATTTTCTCCACCCTGTACAAGATGGAAGAAGTATGTTCACAGCCTCTGCAAACCATGCTCAAAACCCAGCTTCAGAGACAAAGAAGGTCTATGTCGCCATTAAGCAATGTGTAACATGAATGATGCTCACAGACCTCATTTACACACTTGACTTGCTGAAAGAGCCAGAGCTATTCATGCTGCTGGCATGAACTAGGAATCTGTCTCTCAAGGAAGTTGATTCAGGAAGCCTTCTCAAACAGAGCCTATATATATGTGTGTGGCTACCAAGAAGTGGTCCTTGGTTCTTCTTTTTGTGGGTCTAGAAGCCCTCTTTATTTTCTTAAGTTTTTTTTTAGTCTTATGTGGATCCATGCCCCATCTTGGATGCCATTATATAATTGGAGAATGTTCCTTCATTTCTCAGCTGCTCAGACCCATATAATCATATAAAAACTATAATAATTATAACACTGCTTGTTCAATGACTCAGGTGTATTCTACTTAGCTCTTACATCATAAATTAATGCATTTCTATTAATTTGTTTATTGCCATGAGGCTGTAGCTTATCAGAAAGGATCAGGGTATCTTTCTCAGTCAGCAGCTGCATGGTATCTCCCTGACTCTACCTATTCTCTCTCCATATCTCTTCCAGCCTGGCTATTTTCTGCCCTGCCATAGGCCAAAACAGTTTCATTCATTAACCAATAAGAGCAACACATAGACAGAAAGACGTCCCACATCACCCAAGTTGAACTTTGGTGGTACCTGTATTTTGTATTTTGGTCTAGTATGGGTTCCTTATCTGCGGTGAGTAGCTGTGTACATTGCCTCTCTCCAAGAAAGTTGTGTCAAACAATAGTGTGTGTGTGTGTGTGTGTGTGTGTGTGTGTGTGCCACATCATGCATATGGAGTCATGGGCCAACTTACAGAAGCTGAATCTCACAATGCACTTTGTTTGAGATAGTCTTTTAGTCTTTTTCAGGTTTTTCTTCCATGCTGCATATTTCAGGCTAGTTGGTCCATTGAGTTTCCCAGGAATCCTACTATCTCTGCCACCCATCTCACTTTTGAGAATTCTAAGATTATAGATATGGAGATCTGAGTTACTACAAACTGCTTTTTTATGTGGTTTCTGAGTATTAATCTAAAGTGTTCTTTTCCCATTGATCTCTGTTACTTCATTTATATTTTACTTTGTTATTTTATTATGAAACACAAATTTGATACAAGTAACAAAAGGATAACATAAAGATCTTAAACTATTAGATATCATATCTCCTAACTCATTGCATTTATGTGCCTTTGTTGCCTGGTTGTCATCAATTTATGGAAGGAACCTAGTCCAACAGCAATATCCATATTAGTGTTCCCATCTCATGTTTCACATCTTCTTTGTTTTCTTCATTAACATGTTATCTCCGATATAACACCTTTCGTATACCTCTATTAGCTAGAATATGTCCCTCTCCTTCTCCCTCTGCCCCCACCTCTCTCCTCACACTCCTTTGAAAGGAAACTGCTTATTCACATATTCACTAATGACACTTTCTCTTTCACCAGGGGTATCATATGTGGTGATATTTTGATTGTGCTTTAACAAAGTTTGCCTGAGGATCAGAGTGTGGAGAAAGCCACTAGTTAGCCTGAGAGGCCAGTCAGTGGGGGCACACACATTTAATCCCAGTACTTGAGGGTCACACACCTTTAATCCCAAAACTTAGGAGGTGAAGACAGGAAGTAATATATATGGTTGGGCAGAGAGAGGACTATAAGGCAGATGAGACAGAAATTCAGAGCTTTCAGCCTGAGGACTTACAGAGACAGAAAACCCGATTCAGTGTGATGATTTTATAGAGGTAAGAGCTAGTGGCTGGCTACTCTGCTTCTCTGATCTTCAGGCAAGCTTTATTTGCTAAAGCACAATCATAATACCACCACAGTCTTCACATTTGCTCAATACTCACCTGTGTCTTTGGTTTCCTTTTCCATATTATCATATGTAATAACCAATGCTCAACTAAACATTTAATAATGCCTCATATATATGAAAGTGCATAGGTGTGTAAGTAATAGAAAATATAGTTAGTCTACAGTTTTTCTAACAGTTAGTTGTTTCCATTATGGAAAGGGCCATCTCACAAGAGAGGCATAAATATCACTGTAAACAAAGGCCAATGGAACCTACCAAGGATTTGGTGAATTATTGAGTATCAGGTAAATTGACGTCCTAACATCCTTTCTCAATAAAATATTTGTAAAAGTACAAAAAAAATTGACACAGACAACAGCCTACCCACCCTAAAGCTAACGAAAACTCATTAGACTATCTGGTGGAATTACATTTGGCTCTCTTGATGGAGAGTCTCTTTAAAACACTTAATATTAATTAGACATCAAATTTCAGAGCTATCAATGGCATAGACATAGGGAAGAGAAGCTAAGTGTGTTTTAAACAAAGGTTGTAATCACACTGATTTTTATTGCTTTTAAGATAATTTAAAACTTAAAGTTTCACTTGTCTCATTATGTACCTTGATGATAAAAGATTAAAAACTGAGAAAAATACCAAGAGCTCTGAGGATAGCTTAGTAAAAACCTGTCTATCCTTATGAACAAGTTAAGTAGTACAAGAAAATATTGGAAAAGCAAATGAAATACTTTGAATGACCTCATTGTTCATAACCTTTAAGAAAATTAGTGTGATATAACTTTAAACAATCAGCTTTTCTAACTCTACCCTTGCTTAAACTGATTTTTCTGTATAAGGTTAATGAAGTTTTAAATTATTATTATAACAACAAGACATGCTGAGATTGGTGGTGCAATTTTTAATATTTTTTCATGTATTTTATATACCAGTCAGTTTTCCTTCCCTCCTCTCTTCCCATTCCCTCCCCCTACCTTCTGTCCACCCCTCTCATCTATTCATCCCTTCAGAATAGGGCAGGCCACACGTGGGAATCAACAAAGCATGACATACCAAGTTGAGACAGGACCACCATCCTACCCCTGCTTCAGGGCTGGGCAAGGCATCCCAGCATGGCGAATAGGTTCTGAAAAGTCAACTCATGCATCAGGGACAGATCATTATCCTATCCCATTAGGGGCCCCACAAACGGACCAATCTATACATGCTGAAGGCCGAGGTTCACACTGGGCCCAGCTGCTGGAGCTCAGTTGAAGAGAGGGAAAAGGGACTGTAGGAGCAAGGGGAGTCACTATCATGATGGGGGAACCCTCAGAAACAGCTGACCTGAGCTAGTGGGAGCTCACAGACTCAATTTTTTAAAACATCAATGTTTTAGAACCATGGGTACAATTTAAGAATGTTTGAGGCCGTTTAAAACTAAATCCTCACAAAATATACCATAAAATATGTTTGGGAGAAAAAGACTCAGGGCAGGGTTGCGTGCTGTCCACGACATTTCCCTCTTTACCTCCCTGACAGTAGCATACTGTTTTAATAAGAACAGAGACATTTCTGATATAATAGGTGACATTTTCATGAAGCAAAATAGAGGAGTTAAGGCTAAGAAAAGTGCAGTTATAGCACTGAACATCTGAAAACACCATTGGGAAAGAGACAAACTGGTAATCAAATTAGCTAAATTCAATTTATAAAGAGACTTCTGAGAGCATGTCGGACAGGCTGCTGACTCAATTTCATATTCAAATTGGAAAACAGCAGTATCAACATGGTTATTAAGAGAAAAATAGCTAGCTTATGTTATTGCAAAACTCTTTAACAAATTGTTATTTTTAATATTAAAATAATTGTTTGGGGTAGAATCATATATTAATTGATCTCTAAAATGCTTTTATCTCTACAGCATAAATTTTTATAGAGATATCTAATGTTTTGAAAGATTGTATAATTGTGCTGCAATTACATGCACAATAAACCAAAACAGCAAAGATTTAGTCTAGACGTTTAACACTGTTGGATGTGAGAACAACACTCAATAGCAGAAAACAGTGAATTCAGCAGTTAGGACAGAAATCTTGCTGTAGGAAGGAGCGGGCCACATCCCGCTGCCCAGCTAGCTTACCCCTGAAATAACCACACAGAAAACTGTATTCATTTAAATCACTGCCTGGCCATTATATTTAGCCTGTTCTTGGCTAACTCTTACATCTTGATTTAACCCATTTCTAATAATTTGTATGTCACCACAAGGTCATGGCTTATGGGGAAAGATTCAGCATATCTGACCTGGTGGCTGGCTCTATGGTGGCAATCTTTTTTTTCTCTCTCTCAAGCCTACGTACATTTATTGAACACTGTGACCCATTTAGAGGTCTTTTAGATTTGAATCTGTCCTATTGCATTGTCTTTAATTCTCTACTGTCTTGAAGAGCTTTTAGAATGTTAAGCAGCTTGGTTTCAGCTGCTCTGGATGTTGGCTTCACCTCTCTCCAATTTCAAAATGGTGGGTGTACCATTTCTGTTAGCTCTGGGGCCGCCAGATAGGAGCCGCACTCAGCATTTTAACTCTAAGAATGAGCGTGCAGGACATAAACTCTTTCTTTCTGTGTTACAGCCAAATTTGCCATGAAGAGCACTGTGCAGCCTGGAAACATCTCTGTGTATGTTCTGCCAGAAATCTGCCATGTTCTCCTGCTTGTGCACACCTAGTAAACCTGATCCACCACCTGCCCAGGCAGGGAGTGCTGAGTCCACAGACACTTTCCTCCCAATCCCAAGTAGGCACACAAACACCCAGCCGCACAAATCCTCCATAGCTGGAGTTTGCACCAGCAGCAGGGCCCAGGAAGCCACATTTGAAAACCATGTGCTTTTTTTTTTCACTACAGCTGAATCAGGAAAATCTCTCTTAAATGAGGTGTGATACTCTGCCAGCAAACAGCAAAAAGCTGTGTTAAACTCTGTATTATTTTTTTTGGTCTAGAATTCCTTTTTAAGCCCTCTTAGGTTTTACGTGGAGTTAGTAGACCATGTTGGAGTGCCACTCTGTAGTCTGTAAGTGCTTAACAGGATTATTAGTCTTTAGAAATTTCACAAAACTGAAAAAGGAAATTAGATGATAATATTGACCCTGCCTATGTATCACCTGCCTCTTGTATATAACAAAACTCATACAATACAGTGGTTAGTGTTCAACAACCATGTGCCCTTTTTCCATTCCATTCTTGTCCTACAGGTATGGTTTAAGTCCTCAGATACTTGAGACAACCTAGGACCACTTATTCCCCAGGAACTTAATGTTCTGAGAACAATCCAGTCAAGATACTGAAGAGGAGGGGAGAATGAAGAGGAAGTAAAGGGGGAAGACTATGCAATATCAATGTTGCTCAAGATGCAACTAAATTATAGTGAGGTTTTCAGATTATTTCAAGGAATGGTGAAAAAATGGAGTGATGATGTAAAAAGAGAAAAATTATGTTGTAGGACTTGTGGGGAAGGAAACATCTGACCTCCTAAGCAGATGGAGAATGTTCTCTAAAAATGCAGAACTGAATGAGAAGTTCAACTAAAGAAGAAGGTATGATTTAAATTTTGTATATTAAATAATTTATCACCTATAAGCTACACTTTTAATCAGAGAATAAATTAGTAAGATGTTAAGACAAAATAGAAAATTTACTCTTTAAAGTAATTCAGCTATCTAAGAGTAGTAAAGACAAGAGGAATGAAATTCATTTAAGCCAGTTCCAGGAAAATGACAACCTCTGTTCTTCTCATTTCAAAGATAATCTGATACTTAATAACGTTATGTGGAATTGCTATTCAGATCTTCTACAGGGTCATTTTAAAATACAATCAAACAGCAAATTGAAATATTTATAGATAAAAATAATTCAAAATGAAAGCAATGATATAAAAAAGAGTGTGGATTTATTTACTCAGAAAAATGTACATAGCAATAGCATCCATAAACTGTGAATCATTTACACTTTATGAATGAACAAGTAGATCATACGAATTCATAGATAAAAAGATTGCAAATATTATTACTAGGAAAGCATAACTGGAAGAACTTGAAGGAGGACAAACAATGGTCCCTACTTCTCTGGTACTGCATTTGCATAGGTAACCCTATTTCTAATTGGCATAAGTCCTTGAACCTTCATGAGTTTGCCCTAAATTAGAATAACTCAGATCCCAAACTGGAGCTAGTGAATTGCTGATTTTGACCCCCATCCAACTTTCCACTGAGAAAACTGAAGCCAACCAGTCCAGCTCCACAAAGACTGCAGATATTATCATATTCAGGATATTGATAAAAAGTCAGAGGTATGCCAGGAGAGTGAAACCTAGAAGCAACATAAACCTTAGTAAGAAAATACAACAAATTATAATGCACACTGGTTGTTCTTGCAGAGTAAACGTGACTACACTTCATACACCCTTCCTAGATGTGTGGCAGCAGCAGTGTCTGCCAGTTTGCCCAGCATCACTAACCTTACCTGCTTTAGATGAAGTTATTCATCATCAACATAATACTAGTGAGACCAGTCAGGGCTGAAAGTGCCCATAAACGAATTCAGTAATATAATAATTAAACAATGGCAGCTCACAAACAGAAAGGATCTTGCCACGAAAACAAGTAAAAGTAATATTAGGAACACTGAAAATGAGTGCCATTGCCTTTGGACACAACATGTGTTAAGACTGTTCAACTAACCTGTGGAAAATAGTTTAATGTTTCATAGTTTCAGTTGTTGCTGCTGAAGAATATTGTGTTGTGTATACATATCATATATTCTTGGGTAGAGCTGAAAATAATTATTCCTAATGAGATTACCCAGACCTAGTAGTATAAATGCTGCATGTTCTCCCATACATGGATGATAGTTTTAATTCTTTAGATGTATGGTTCAATTGTAACACCCATAGAGATCAGAAAACCATTAAGGAGTGCTACTCAGAGTGGATTTCAAGGGAAGATGTTAAAATTTAGATTATCTGAAGTGCAAAAAGTAACAATGCAAAAGGAAAGTTTAAATAGGGTGATTTATTGGAGATTAGAAAAATAGAGGGGGTGTGGGAAAAAGATAACCAACAGGAAAGACATTTGAAAATGTCATATATATGTAAACCAAGTGTTGTAAACGCTTCTTAGAATATATACATACATGAAAGAAATTTAAATAAAATTACTCTATAACAAGAGCACAATGCTTCTCCTCAATACCAAATATAACACCAAATAAAACCAAATAATACCAAATAAATATGCTTCTCCTCAATACCAAATAAAACACCAAATAAAACCAAATAATAACAAATAAAACACCCAGTGCAACGCTTCGGTTATCTCTTCTGCAGTTGTTAATAAATGGAGTATAATTGATAACCAAAACATTACAGGTTATAAGGATTGGTCTTGGTTACTCTCCAGAACTTGATGGTAGACTCCATTGCTGAAGACACCACCTGCTTAAGTCATAGGCTATGAAGAAACCTACCTGGCCTTGACCAAACTTTGTTCTTACTGTTTGGAATTCTTAGTACTGAAAAGTTCTCTTTACAATAGTGGGGCAGTTTAACCTAGCTGTGAACCTTATGAGCCACCTAATAAATGACCTGGCAAGTTGTGACAGGAATGTTATGAAAGTAACCAACCACTCTATGACTTGATTTCTAATCCTTTTCCTAGGACAGAACTTATGCCTGATACCTTTAACTGGGTCAAAACTCATATCTGGCTAGATCGTAGGATAAGGGAGAATATAATGCTGCTTTTATACTAAAGAGACTTACTATAAAACTGCTCCCTAAATTCTTATCATTATATTAATTGATTAACACACCTATCAATCCTAATCAAAGAAGTTTAATTTTATAATAGATAGTTAATTAGGAGACCCACACTTGGTCAACATGTAGAAAACAAAAGACTTTGGTATGCTCAGCCCCACATGGGACATGTATATTACACTTTCTCACCCCGAGGTGCAGGGATCACTGGAGAAGAGGGAGCAGATAGACTTTAAAGGACAGAGGGAGTGACTGTCTGCAGTCAAATGGCATCTGTTGTATTTGCTGGTCATGAATGGCATTGGCATTTTATATGTAAACTCACATGTTCTGACTGCATTTAAAGATCTCCACAAGATCAATTGACCAAAATTTTTCAACATGAATAGAGTGGGGCTCATGAGCCCTGTATTTAGCTAAAATGTATAGGCAATTGATGACTTCTGATGGAAGTAGAGTTAGTTTGCTTCAGACATGTGGCTCCCCAGAGGCTACGTATTCTCCAATGGGTGGTCCCACACCCATGCATGTACAGGCAGCATTCAGGGAATATAAACGACAAAAGGAACACATGATGATGGGAGGGAAAAATTGAGGGGACAGTGGAAGAATTGAAGGGATATATTAGGAGAAAGCTTATTATAGGACTATATAAAATTCTCAAACAATACCATTTTAAAATTTAATGTTTTGCATAGCTGCAGTGTTATTAATTGACTAAAAATGTTTAATAGTGTTTGGTAAGATCTTTTCTATTTCAAAAGTAAGTCTCCTTCCCTAAATGTGGCCTTGTTTTTTTATATCAGAACAAAATGACAGACCATGCATTAACCTTATCACATATTAGAGATTGTTTGCACGGAATGAAAACAAGCTGGTCTGGTTTGCTGAGCACGCTATCAAGATGAATAGAGATTTTTAATGCCTTCCTTCACCCCATAGATCTTTCACATTTTACTGTCAGTAGTTTCATAAATGATCCTCATTTGTTTTACTGGCTTAAGGAAGATATTCTGATAAATGTGAAAATGTGAAGGGCATGCCCTAAAACATAAATCTAAGCATTATGCCATATTTATTTCAATCATTGGGAATTTCAGAAAGAAAATGCAGTAGAAAATATAGTAAAGAAAAAAAGAGTTGCAAGGAAGTTTCCATAGCTGAAAAGGCATTTCCACTCTGACACTGAGGAGTCATGGAGGGTGAGGATGAATCTAACTAGTCTCTTCCAGCATGGTGAGAAATTGTAAAGCAACAATGGCTGAAAATCCCTGAAGAACACTGGAAGAAGGAAAAGGTGTTACAGGATATCCTCCAGTTGATAAAAAATATAAAAATAAACAGAGTCTAAAATTAGGAGAAAATTCTGGGTAACATAGTGGTAAAGGCAGGCTCAACTGTGTCTCAGCGGTCTTCAAAGCAATGTGTGAACAAGAGGAAACTCTAAAAATAGGTCAGTGTGCTCCCTTAGTCTGAACCAACATAAAAAGAGGAAAACACTTTATCATGGAGAACGTAGAAGTGAAGAAAGTGGCTTAATTTTGCTTTAACATGCTTCTCGCTGACTGTTCCACTGGGAATGTGGACACCAGGACCTTTAGCCTTGGTGTTAGATCAGGGTGGTAAAGATCACAGAAGAAATTTCGATTGACTGCAAATAAATTACCCCAAAGAAGAGAGACAAATTTAAAGGAGATTCAGACTAAACTCAGATCATCAGTGAACTCATTCTGCTCTTGGGAGAAATGAAGGCATAGGTAGGAGAGTTAAATCCTCAGGAAGAGAAATTTACCTTTGCAACTTTAGCAAACATGTAACTAATGTATAATGTTAGCTATTCTTTTTTTCCAGCTTCTTAGACAACTACTAGGTCTCAATCTGGTACTGCCATACCATAATCTCTGAATCCTGAGCATTTGTCTACCCAAACAAATTATGCTAGTTCATTTAGACGTGTATCTTTGATCTTGAAAGAAGTAAAAATTGTGACAGATCCTTCTAATTCAAGCTCATACCAATCACCTAACTCAGTGCATATGTCTAGTTTCAGAGAAGAGCTCAGATACTAAGGAAGAATTTACTAACTCAAAAAAATCTGGCTTCACAATGCATGCCTCATTCTGTTCTAGGTCTTTTCTTTGAGAAAGAAAACAAAGAGCCCTAAGCATCTGTAGGCCAGTGCATCCCAAAAAAGGAAAAGCCAGTGCATCCCGAAACAGGAAGTATAAACAGCCAATATGGCATGAATGTTTTCAGTGGGATAAAAGAAAGGGATCATGGGCAAGGTGAGGATACTGTGAGTGTTCACAGAATCTAATCAAGTAAGGCCTTGTATTGTAGAATTTAGCATTCTTTTTGTGAGTTGAAAGCAGTTAATGATGACATAATTAATTTTAAATTTAAAAAGGCAAGTTTAGCTTTTGGTTTCAGCAATAACTTGCAAAGATCCAGGAAATCACCTTGCCTACATTGAGAAGAATAATGAACAAAATGAAAATTCACAACTTTTTGTGGAATCATCAGGGAACAAACCAACCTGTCATTCTGAATCTGAGTAAAAATGTAAATTCAGAGTAACAGTTAGGTAAGGCTTTCCCTTAGTATGTGTCTCAGGAACCAGAAACTAAAATGAAGAATTCCCTTAATAGGCTCATTGTAGAGTATTGTAGAGTAAGTAAACCTGAAGAGAGAATAAATTAACTTAAAGATAATGCCAACAGAAATTTCCCAAAGTAAAATGCAAAGAAGAAGAAGGAGGAGGAGGAGNGTTGTTGTTCTGGAACTTTGATATTGTTTTAAAGGGAGTAATACTTTCAAAAATGGTATAGGAAGGTCTTCTTTCTATGTGTTGCTTTCATTGGTCAAATAAAGAACCTGCCTTGGCCTTTTGATAGTTCAAAACTTAGATAGGTGGAGTAGACAGAACAGAATGCTGGAAGAAAGAAGGCAGGCAGAGAGCCGCCATGGAGCCAGCTCCAGGTCAGACATGCTGGATCTCTCCCAGCAAGCCACAGTCACATGGTGACATACAGATTATTAGAAATGGGTTAATCAAGCTGTGAGAGTTAGCCATTAAGAGGCTAGAGCTAATGGGCCAGGCAGTGTTTAAATGAATACAGTTTCCATGTAATTATTTTGGGTAAAGCTAGCTGGGTGGCTGGTAGCTGGGCAGGACAAAAAGCAGCCCGCTCCTCGTTTACAACATAAAAATTTACTTTTTAAAACTTACGTTCACTACCATTCAAGAAATAATGAGTATTAATGGGTTAAGGGGAGTCTGGAAGCCATTTAGGATGCAGTTGCAATGGAGCATAAGTCAATATGATTATCCTCATAAGGAAGGTGACAGAGTGGGTGAGGACTGGCCTGGAGATGTTTTAAAGTACTGTGACATCTTACACACTTCAGGACTAGTTAGATTCCATGTTATGAGATTATAAGCTAAATTATTTTGCATGTAGACGAGGCTAATGATAGAAATTGCTCTCTGCAAATTTACTAAGATTAAAAATGTTAAGTATGCTAACCGCATTAGATAATAGTTCTGTTGTGTGCATCATTTATAATGTAATAATGCATACCATTTTCACAATAGAATATAAAGCAATATGCAATCACCTATTATAATAACAGCATTGTCTCTTCTTTCCATAACTCTTTTTGTTCATATCTCCTCCATAGTTTTATAAGCATTAATTAAGACTTTTACTGCCTATGTGGGCCAGGAAACTGTCACCATCACCATCTTGATATGAGGTTAGAGATTAAGTCATTTTATTGAAAAAGGAAAACCCATGCTGGTGTCAAATGTTATGGCAACCTCACTTTGGGCTGTACTTTGAACCAATCTAAGGAACACTGGTTCTGCAATACTTTCTTCCACACTGCTCCAACACTTGAATATTTATATAGGGAGATCCAGCCAGAGTTTTGTATTCATCTACTGCAAAAGTTTTTAAATTAAAGTACACATATTTTGCATCTTTATATTTTCAAAACTTAAAGATGCAACAGGTTCTCTTCAGTGGGATCGATTAGTCTAGTACTTCAATGTTGTAGGAGGAGGTAGGGCCTACTTGTTCGTTTGGGCCACCCAGCTTGCTTAGCCCTGAAATAACCACATAGAAACTGTATTAATTAAATTACTGCTTGGCCCATTAACTCTAGCCTCTTATTGGCTAACTCTCACATCCTGATTTAATCCATTTCTATTAATCTGTGTATCACCACGAGGTCATGGCTTACCAGCAAAGGTCCAGTATGTCTATCTCCAGAGGCAGAACCGTGGTGTCTCCTGACTCTGCTTTCTTCCTCTCAGAATTCAGTTCTGTCCTCTCCACCTACCTAAGTTCTGCCCTATCAAAAGGCTGAGGCTGTTTCTTTATTTATTAACCAATGAAAGCAACACATAAACAGAAAGATCTCCTACACCACTTCAAGATCATTTTTGAGAAGGCAGTGAGACTTCCAGAATGTTGTTCACCCACAGGATTATATGGAACTTTACTTATAGGGTTTAGAATGAATGTGTGATCATTCTGCTTCGCATGACTTGTTCTACTGAGCCATGCTATTTTGCACTAAAAGAGAGATTATTGAGAATTTGAATTGACTTTAGAAAGTGATTGTTCTGGAATATTCATATTTTTCTTAATATTTTTATTTTCCAAAGTTTTAGCATTTGATCAAAAATGATTTTGATTGTCATGAACATTAGATGATTATTCATCTTTACTGAGTACATTTCTGCACTTATAAAAGGGATGTATATATAAATAACAAAATACACTTGACCTCAGGAGTTTTTGCCATCTAGCCTAAACTCTCAAGAAGTTCTGAATAGGTAGAATAAAAAAGCAATGTAACAACAGAGGCACTTAAATTGTCTCCTAACCATGCCTTCTTCATATGAAAAGAGTTAAATGGACTAGGTCTTTCCACAAATTAAGGTCATGAATAGAAGAAAAGTTATGAAAAGAGCCCATGTTTTACAGTGTACATGAAGCAAATGGTAATCTATAAAAAAAATAATACTAACTTACCAAAAACAGTTATGAGCTATTTCATTGACTCTAGGACACTCTACAAATTTAAAAATGCTCATAATATTTATACTGATATTTTCAGTAAAAGAATACTATTAAAATAATAATCAAATAAATGTAGGCTATGTATTTTATATCATATTTCCATATGTACTAGTTTTTTAAGAATATGTGAGGCAAAGAAAAGAAACTTTTATTACTCTAAAGTAGTCTAAAATATGTAGACATATCTTTCTCTAAAATTTTAAGAACTATTGGGTAATCCCTGAAGAGTTGCAAAAGAAATAAAAGCCATCTATCTTCCAATATGAGTCTATTTTAATATAATTCTTATCATTGTATTTATGAGTATGCCTTTTTAGAAACAGATTAATCTTTTTACTAGAAGTTTTTTTTTGGGGGGGGTTGGCTACTTTCGCATTGCTGTAATCAAAAAGAATATTCCTTAGTGGAAGAAGGATTTATTTGGAATCCTTGCTTTTGAAAGTCCAGCCAACTGTTGCTTGGCTCCAGGATCTAAAGGAGACAGTACAGCAGGGAGATCACAGGCAGAGGGTTTTCTTAATCTTGTTGTTGGAAAGAGAACAAAGAAAGGGAATACAGCATCACAGACAGCATATTGCACTGTTTCCTCCAGCAAGGCCTCACATCCTGTCATCCACTACCTCCAATAATGCTGTCATTTTTTAAATCTATAAAGAATTTCTCCATTCATTATGTCTGAGGCACCACACTCATATCCAGAGTTGTGTGTGTGCCTCATTATCCCCCTTTGAACTTTCTCTTTTTAAAAATTTTACCTTCTGCAGGACACAGGAGAAAGTAACTGAAAACTGCCAGTATAGGCAGAACTGTCTTTGAAATTTCCTGCTTCATAAAAAAAGTCTGCTGGATACTATGGGCCTGTAGGCTGAAGATGGATACTCAATGGTAAAGAAGAACTTTGGGTGACTGTCTAGGCAGTGAGATGTGTCTGTCAATTCTAGAGTTTTGGAAGTTGCTTACGATGCACTTCCTGTTTAATTAGGTAATATATCTTTCTGGAGTCTTTGATGGAATTGAAGAGTTTATAGTTGTAGTTACAGTTTTCCTTAGTTATGATAAAAGATAAAGTAGGTATAAATATTGTAACTGTAATTCTTGCTAGATACCAGTTATATGTAATTTTACTATGGTAAAGTCTTCCTTTTTGTTTAAACAGAAAAGGGGAAATGGTGTGGGACGTCCATCTGTCTGTGTGTTGCTTTTCTTGGTTAATGAATAAAGAAACTGCCTTGGCCTGTTGATAGGGCAGAACATAGGTAGGCAGGGATAAAGAAGGATGGAGTCATAGACATGCCATGGTTCTGCCACCAGAGATAGACATGCTTTACCAGTAAGTAACTGCCACATGATGATACACAGACTAATAGAAATGGGTTAAATTAAAATGTAAGACTTAGCCAAAAAAGGAGCTAGAGTTAATGGGCCAAGCAGTGATTTAATTAATAGAGTTTCTGTGTGGATATTTTGGGCCTAAGCTAGCCGGGCAGCCTGAACAAACAAGCTAGCCCTCCTCCTACAGAGCTATATATTTTTTCACAATCTCAATTTACTCAGGAGATCTGCCCTTATCTATGTCCCATGTAGTTTAGATCCATGTATGTCTCTCTTAGGGTCTTCATTGTTGTCTAGGCTCTCTAGGATTGTGAATTGTAGGCTGGGTTTACTTTACTTTATGTCTAAAAGTCACTTATTAGTGGGTACATATGATATTTGTCTTTCTGGGTCTGGTTTTCCTCACTCATTATGTTGTTTTCTAGATCCATCTATTTGCCTGCAAATGTCAAGATGTCATAGGTTTTTTTCTTCTATATAGTACTCCATTGTGTAAATTTGCCACATTTTTCTTATCCATTCTTTGGTTGAGGGGCATTCGCGTTGTTTCCAGGTTATAGCTGTGACAAACAATGTTGTTAATACAGTTTTGCACATGTCCTTGTTGTATGATTGAGCATCCTTTGGGTACATACCCAAAAGTGGGATTGCTGGTTCTTGAGGTAGGCTGTTTTCTAATTTTCTGAGAAATTGCTATACTGATTTCCAAAGGGACTGTACCAGTTTGCACTCCCACCAGCAATGGAGGAGTGTTCCCTTTACCCCACATCCTCTCTGGCATAAGTTGTCATCAGTGTTTTTGGTCTTGTCCATTCATTCTTGCAGGTGTAAGATAGACTCTCAGGATACAAGATTAACTCAAATAAAATCAGTAGCCCTCCTTTACACTGATGATAAATTGTCTGAGAAAAAATTCAGAGAAACATCACCCTTCACAATAGCCACTAATAGCATAAAATATTTTGGAGTAACTTTAATCTAAAACGTAGAAGACCTCTATGACAAGAGCTTTATATCTTTGAAGAAAGTAATTGAGGAAGACACCAGAAAACGGAAAGCTCTCCCATGCTCTTGAGAAGGTAGAACTTCCATAGTAAAAATGTCAATCTTACCAAAAGCAATCTACAGATTCATTGCAATGTCCACCAAAATCCTAGCAAATTTCTTCACAGACCACAGAAGAAGAATAATCAATATCATATGGAAAAGCAAAATAACAATGATAGCCAAAGCAACACTGTACAATTAAGGAACTTCTTGAGGCATCACAGTCCCTGATTTCAAACTCTGCTACACAGCTACAGCACTGAAAACAGCCTGGTATTGGCATAAAAACAGACAGATTGACTAATGGAACTGAATCAAAGACCCAGATATCAATCCACACACCTAAAAACACATGATTTTTGACAGAGAAGCAAAAAATATCAACTGGAAAAAAAGAAAGCATATTCAACAAATGGTGCTGGCATAACTGGATATCAACATGTAGAAGAATGAAAATAGATCCATATTTAATCACCAAGCACAAAACTCAAGTCCAAATGTATCAATGACCTCAATATAAAGCCAGTCATACTAAACCTCATGGAAAAGAAAGTGGGAAGTACACTTGAATGTATTAGCACAGGAGACCACTTCTTAAATATAACCCCAGTTACAGACACTGGATAGCAACAATAAATAAACGGGACCTCCTGAAACTGAAAACCTTCTCTAAAGCAAAGGACAAGGACAAGAAAACAAAGCAGTACCCTACAGAATGGGGAAAGATCTTCACCAACCGCACATTGGACAAAGGGATGATCTCCAAAATATACAAAAACTCTAGAAATTTGTCATAAAAAAACAAATAATGCAATAAAAAATGGAGTACAGATGTAAATAGAGAACTCTCAAGAGAGGAATCTAAAATGGCCAAAAGATACTTAAGGAAATACTCAACATCCTTAGTCATCAGAGAATGCAGATCAAAACAGTCCTAGGCATTTCGTATCCCAATCACATTCACAAGTAAGATCAACCATCACAACATGTAAATTACTTAATATTCTTTGTTATATTTGAACTTCAATTTTTTGAAAACAAATAATTGAAAAACATGATAGAAAAGATATGTAACAAGCTGGTTTGAAAGTGATGGCCCCCAAAGGGAGCAACAATATTGAGATACATGGCCTTGTTGGAGTAGATGTGGTCTTGTAGGAGGAAGTGTGTACTATGGAGGCCGGCTTTGAGGTCTTCTATGAGCCCAAGCCATGCACAGTAAAACAGTCCAATTTCTGTTGCCTCATAATGAAGATGTAGCCAGCACCATCTCTGCCTGCACACCTCCATGTACTGCCATGATGCTAATGGACTAAACCTCTGAAAATGTAAGCCAGGCCAATTAAATGTTTTTTTTTCTTTATAAGAGTTGCAGTGGTCATGGTGTCTCTTTATAGCAATAGACACCCTAAGACATGTAAGATTTGTTTTATAATAAATTTGTTTGTATTATAATTTATAATATAATACATATATTTATTTATAAGTAAATTAATAATAAGTTTACTCTTCCATTACATTACTGAAATGATTTTATTATTAATTTTTATTATTATTATTATTAAAATTTTCCACCTCTTGACACCTCCCAATTCCCTCCCCCATCCCTCCTCCTCCTCCCGTTCCAGTCCAATGAGCAGTCAGGGTTTCCTGACTTGTGGGAAGACCAAGGACCTACCCCCTCTAGGTCTAGGTACGTAAGCATCCAAACAGACTAGGCTTCCATACAGCCAGTACATGAAGTAGAATCAAAA